>JAAGNO010006626.1:16576-35487 GCA_033439905.1 Ceryle rudis | reverse complement strand
AGCTTCAGGCCCTGCCCTCTCGTCCTGTCACTAGTTGCCTGGGAGAAGAGCCCGACCCCCACCTGACTACAACTTCCCTTCAGGTAGGTGTAGAGAGTGATGAGTCTCCTCTTCTCCGGACTGAACAACCCCAACTCTCTCAACCTGTCCTCACAGCAGAGGAGTTCCAGCCCTCAGATCATTGCTGTGGGCTCCTCTGGCCCTACAACAGGTCTGTGTCTTCCTTGTGCTGAGGTTTTATGGTGATAACAAGGCAAACCAGATCCCTAACTTAAGGAAACTGAGTTTTAAAAGCAAATGACAATAAAACCAATACTATTTTTTATCAATACACAAACATCACAATGTCTTATCACAAAAGATACGTGACTGCCAACACAGGTAACGGGATGAGGAGCAACTTCTGACCTTCTCCAGTCTCCTGCCCCCAAGCCTCACCAGACTCTCCTTTGAGAATGAGAAGGTGAAGTAGCTGCACTGGTGGAGAACCTGCTCTTGCTGACAAAGAGAGGTGACTCTTTCCTGGCTATATTCCACGCTATTCAGCTATGGAATATTTTGTAGGGGATGACAGTCCACAAACCTGATGAGGGCACCATGGGGAATTGCTCACTGTCTGCAGGAATGGCAGAACAGCTATGCTGGTTGGCTCTGAAAATGACACATTTCCACAGAGAACTCAACATGCTGCCAAAATGGGGGGAAATAGCTGCGCCAAAATGTCCACGTTGAGTCTCCCTCATTATACAAAAGCAAAGATGTGTCCAACCTGAAGGCGGTGAAAGGAGGCGTGAAAGGTCAAATTGCCATCCCTGGTGATCCGTGGTCACTGAGCTGCTCTTAACTTTTAGGCAGAAGCAACCTCCCCCATTAGCAGTGCTCTGATTCATATCCTTGATTCACCTCATGGGATTACTCCTGTTCTAAAACAGCAAGGGCTTCCAAATAATCCTATCTGTAACCCAAAGGGTTAATTTTACCCTAAAAAATACTTGGTGGCAGAGATGCCAGCACTCTGACAGGACATTTATCTTCTGACATACATGAAAACAGTGCAGGAAACGTGGCCGTCTTCTTTCTTCAGCTCAACACAAAAGCATCTAGTGTCTTTCTAAAGGCATTTCAAGATGCATTCCCCAAACTTTTGGAGGGTGTTCATCGCTTGGCAGTTGGCGGTGAATGGTTCTCGTGGGTTAATTCTGAAACAAACCCTTTATCTTTTATTACTGGTTGGCACCATAGCAAATGCAGTTGTTGTCACTGTTCTTTGCCTTGGGCCAGATGGAAAAGCATAGTTAAAAAATCAAAACAGATCAGTAAAAGGAAATGAAGTCTGTCTGCATTCCCTGAAACTCTTTTTTCCACCCGACTGGAATGAAGGTTGAAAAATGTTAATGTCCTTGCTTTTACCACATTGGAGATGCCCCTACAGCACAGTTTCTCTGCTCCAAAAGAATGGAGGCAAAATCTTACCTAGCAGAGGCTGACACTTGATTAAGATTACTCACAAAAAAAGATGTTTTGAACAACTCAAGCTGGAAATGCTACGTACAGGCAGCCTGTACGTCAAGTTCTGTCAGGTGGGGACTGCTGGCTCTGTCAGGATCATGATCTTAAAAAAAAAGGAACTAAGAAAAATGTTTACAGCCTTATTCATGGAAGTTTACAAAAATTTGTTGTGCAATCTTTTATCTTCTCTTTACCACCTTAAACTGGGACATGTTGCACCAGAGAACATCACATAGTCCCACCTTTCCCATGTTGATATCTGTCCCAAGATCTGGCAGGTATCAGTTAAAGTGGAATCTTGTAAAAGATAGTTTCAGAAGGAAAGAATAAAAAATCTCTATTGCTCCTATACCCCATTTATATCTCAGGGGACAGATCCTGTCCCTGTCAGGTATGTTCATACAGCCATACAGAGGAAGAAACATGCTGATTAGGGAATAAAGCCTAACCTGAGCTAGGAAGGCAGAGAGCAGAACTGCAGAGCAAGACAAGCCTCCATGTTTTGCATTATCCCATATAGAATCATAGAACTGTTTTGGTTGGAAAAGACCTTTAAGATCGTCAAGGCCTACTCTTAACCCAGCATTGCCAGGTCACACCACTAAACCATGACCATCAGCACCACATCTCTGTGGCTTTGAAAGCCCCTCCAGGGATGGGGACTCCACCACTGCCCTGGGCAGCCTGGGCCAGGCCCCGACAATCCTTGTGGGGAAGAAATTGTTCCTCATGTCCAACCTAAACCTCCCCTGGCACAACTTGAGGCCATTTCCTCTTGTCCTAACACTTGTTCCTTAGGAGAAAAGACTGACCCCACCTGGCTCCAACCTTCTTTCAGGGAGCTGTCGAGAGCAAGAAGGTCTCCCCTGAGCCTCCTTTTCTCCAGGATCAACAACCTCAGGTACTTCAGCCACTGCTCACAAGACTTGTGCTCTGGACCCTTCACCAGCTTTGCTGCCCTTCTCTGGACATGCTCCAGCTCCTCAATGTCCTTTATGGAGTGAGGGCCCCAAAATGGAACCCAGGATTCAAGGTGTAGCCTCACTAGTGCCAAGTTGAGTGAGATGATCCTTGCCCTAGTCCTGCTGGACACACTAGTGCTGATACAAGAGATTTCATTTCAGTACTTTAAAAATGCATTTCCAGCATGGTTAGGAAGTTGCATGCTGAGTTTCAGATATTTGGCAAAACCATCTCCCAGGTTGCTTGGAGATGTCATGAGGATTATCCAGTGTTGAGATCGTCCAGTGACTTGACTGTGCATCAGCTTGCTAGGAAGAAAATGCAGTTTTGAGGAGGTGGTAAGACAGGGAGTCTCTTTTGAATGGGGAGAACAACTGCAACTAGCATCTGAGGCCAACAAAAATGATGGGTGCCTCTGTGCAAGAGCCAGCGTGCAAGAGTGTCAAGGGTTAGGGCTGGGCCAGCACTAGACAAATGGCTGATGCTCTCTGTTAACCCCTCTCCATTCCTAAAGGGAGGAGAAAGGGAATAAAGGAGAGAGACTTATGGATTGGAAGAGAAAACTAAACCAGCATGAATGAAACAATAACAATAAAATGTATTATATATAAATATATACAAAACCAGTATCAAACCCAGCTTTCTGCACCCCAATGTGGTGCACAAGACTGAGCACTAACTTTGGCCTGCAAAGGAGCAAGTATAAGCAAAAGCCTGTGTGGACACCCCAACCCTTGGTAGTGACTCTAAACATGGAGCGTTATCACTGCTGGAAGCAGAGACTGCCTGCAAAAATCTGCCCTTAGCTTTAAAAAGTGCCACTGCTTAGAAGAGACTGAGCCAAAAAAGTAAAATCACTGAACGGAATTAGTTCCTCTCTGGCTTAAACCAGGACAGAGTGAGCCAAGCATGCGTAGTGAAAGGGTCGTCTGTTCATTTTGTGTTGCAAACTGTTGCATAAAAATACAATTTCTCCTTTCCATCAGATTAATAGGTATTATTTGGAGAATAAACTGTTGGGATTTTTTTCATATGTAGTACCCACCACAACAGAAGTGGCAGAAAATAAGTTCAGAAAAGGTGAATTTAGTTCTTTAGAAACTTAATCCTTACCCTATTGAAAATGTAACTGGTAAGTCAAGGCTAGTTTTCCTGACCTAATCACCTACACATTTTCCTTTGCTTAAAGAATATTGGAGGAAAAGGAGAAAGAGAGATGTCACTTATGCTCACATTAATTACACTTATGTCTGTCCTTCAAAGCAGCTCAGACAATTCAACCCTTCGCAAGAGAGGATAGGTTGCTCCGCAGGTGCTGCAGATGACTTGTCTGCTGTGATAAAGCTACAAAAGCATTAAAATCCTTTGGTGGTGTTCATCTTGGAGAGGGTGAAAATGTTCGAGCTACAGTTGTAAAGCTCTGACACTCATAACACAGACCTTATTCTGGTAAACAAACCCCTGAGAGGGGTTTGTAGTACCTTTTTTTCTCCCACGTCTCGATATATACTAAGAGCTGCTATACATAGGAAAATGGGAGAGATGAAGGAAGCAAATTAACAGACCTTTTTCCTTCTGAGCAAAACACTGATCAAACTGTACAGCAAGTGCAAAGGATTGCACTTTTTCCCTCTGATGACAAAAAGATAATGATGATGCTAATGGGTGGTCTGCGAATGAGGCCAAAACTCTGATTTCCCTGCGGGGAATGCACCCACGGCATGTGGAATGATCACAGAAGGATGTGGTTGCACACCATGTTTTGGTCCAGGCTCTGTTTATGTTCACCAGGCTGCTGAGGTACCCCAGACTATTATTTTCCCTTGCTACTGTCAATCCCTGTCTTTCCCTGACAGTGGTTCATTACCAGAGACTTCCCTTCTACTGCACCTCATTTTGCAGTTGTTGGGGAGACGGTACAATTTTTTTTTTAAAAAATTAAACTGTTGCTGCCATGATGAGATGGAGAGAGAGGAATAAGCAGGTATGTAAAGCCCTTCATGCATTTGACATGCATTCACTCAAGATAATTCATCCTGAAAAGGACAGTTGCTCCTGAAGAGCTACAAATGCTCAGCAGCAGCAAACTGCTTTGGAAACATTACTGAACTTCAGGCAGGTAGGAGTTCTGGGTACTCAGCTCCAGACAAAGGATTCACACTGCCCAGCAGTGCTGCTCCTGTGCCGGACAATGGAGGAAGCCTATACCTGCTATTACCATTCAAGTATGCTACGGGATATTTTTTTCTGCTGTAGCAGTTGCTATTTCTTCATATCTGCAAATCAAATTATACCTGCAGCCCTAAAGGAAAGCTTTTGCACCTTCCAACTCACCCATTTTTTCCAACGTTATTATCTGGGTTATTAAAGATACTCACTCAAACCCCTGCATCCTGTGTGCTTTGTTTCTATGATCCTGCATTTGTAATACAGCCAAGACTAAATTGTCCTTGGCTTGCAATGTCATTATTACCTCTTCAAAACAATTTACCACCAAGGAGTTTCTCTCCAGTGTTTTTTCCCCATTCTCCAGGAGACCTCATGGGAAATGAGCCCTCACCCGTCAGCCTCTGTGGACAAGCCTGAGTGGGTGCACTGAGCACGGTTTCTGCTTCTGCATCTTAGCTCAGACTACAAATGCATCACTGCGGCATCAGAATAAAGTCAAACAAAAACCATTAACTCGCACAGGACGTTAATACTGTGCCTAGAAAATGAAAGACATTTGCAACTGACTCACAAAAGCGATCCTGAAACACTGATCAATACTTTGAGGACACGGTAGAGTTGAAAGAAGTGATAAATCACATTTGCATGCTCAGTCTGTTTCATCCATTCCTCCAAATTGGGCATTTATAACATCTTCAAAACCAATCGAAGCCAGGCGTTTTGTCTCTAATAGATGTCTACTGAACTTGACAGCAAATTGTCATAATAATCTCTTTTTCATGAAGACACTGACAATCCTGTTTCCAAAGCATGGACCCTATTCCACAATGTTGGCTGTTGTAATGCTGCTTCCCACCTCTCTCCTTTTAACTGTCACCGTTAAATGAATGTATTAAAAACATTGCCACAGTCTGCTGTCTTAATAATTACATATATTCTAAAGAAAAAAAAAAAAAGAAGCTGTGTTTTTAAGGTCATCTGAATCACAAGCATTTCACATTCTCCCAGGCAACTTCTTTTGGCACCCACCAAACCAAAGAGACTTCAGATCTGTGTCCCTAATATTGAACTTTCAAAGAAAAATTACTCCCCAGCACAGATGTTGACAGAATCTACACAATTCACAAAGCAGGCGTTAAAATATCTAAATATATTCTTTGTTTTTGTTACTGTTAATTACTGCAAGAAGAGTCAGAAGAGGTTTTGCACTATGGCAAATGAATAATATAGGATAAAAAATATGGAAGACCTGTCTGATACATTAGAATCATAGAATCATTTTGGTTGGAAGAGACTTCAAAGATCAAGTCCAATCATTAACCCAGCACTAACAGAAATCCCTCCTGGATGGGGACTCCACCACTGCCCTGGGCAGCCTGGGCCAGGCCTCGACAACCCTTGTGGGGAAGACATTTTCCCTAACGTTCAACCTAAACCTCCCCTGGCACAATTTGAGGCCATTTCCTCTTGTCCTGTCATTTGTTACGTGGGGGAAGAGACCAAACCCCACCTGGATGCAACCTCCTTTCATGGAGTCATCAAGAGCAAGAAGGTCTCCCTGAGCCTCCTTTTCTTCAGGCTGAACAATCCCAGTCCGTCAGCTGCTCCTCATAAAGCTTGTGCTCTAGACCTTTCCCCAGCTTCATTGCCCATCTCTGGACACTCTCCAGCCCCTCAAAGTTCTTGGAGTGAGGGACCCAAAAGTGAGGGACTCATTCCTACGTAGCGAGTTTGCAAAGGTGACACCATGGTTGGCAGCATCATCGATTGTCAGATGCAATTGCATCAAAAGCAGCAGAAATGGCTTTGGAGGCAATCTTGAGCTCCTCACTCTGGATTGATGCATCTGAGGTGATTTACTGAGAGACAAAACATATTTGATCAGTAGATCAACAGCAAGAGTAGTCTTCCAGCTATTGACTTGTATACCTCCTCCTCAGAGAAATAAGCCAGAAAACAGGAAAGAGAGTCAAGAACAGTTTGTTCCTCTTCATGGTGGGTATCTAGGACAGTCATGTTTCCACGAAATTATGAGACTGGCCCCAATGAAATTAATCTCAGAGAGATTGATAGAGGCATTTGAGACCTTCTTACAGACAAGGAGTGTTGTTGTAAACTCCAGATAATGCCACAAAGTACTGTAAGACATCCAGGGCACCCTAAACCAGCCTAATTCAGTGATTCTAACCCAACACAAAAAATTGGCAAAAAACCATTCCTCCTAATTTCTAACCTGCACAGCTCTGGGGCAGCATGGAATAATTACTACTCAGTAGGAGACACAAGAGGAACACTGACTTCCAGACTCGCCCAAGGCAAAAAATACAACACCAGCAAATCCCTTCTTATTTTAAGCAAAGACAACCTCTCAGCAGTGTGCTCATTTGCTGGTCACGGTGGAAAGGACAACACAGACATTATTGATTTCAGGGTGTAATTCAGGAAGTTTATCTTCTGTGAAGCTCCGAAGGCTAACAAATGGCAGCTTGTCTTAATTCCTTGTTTCTAATGGCTTTTATTCATACGCTTGGGAATGGTGCTGATGTTGCTCTTTGTATTTTTGTAGAAGAGCCCTGCTGTCTGTGAATGTCTTTCTATATATGTTACAGGGATCTTTTGAGAGATTTGAGTTTGGATCTACTTGAAAATTGCAACACTGCACATTTTAGAAGGCTCAGCACACCGAATACCTTTATAATGCCTCTAATGCCATAATTGGTACACCTCTCCTTCAGGATAAGCCTCAGTCCCCCTACTGAATTAAAGAACAGAGAAGAATGAAACCATTTTTGAGTTTACAATGCTGATGATTTTCTCCCCTTCTTGGTAAACCCTGTACATCTCAGGAGTCCAAAATTTGCTATGCACAGTAAACCTCTGCAGCACTTTTTCTTGCATGGAAAATAAAAGGCAGCTGAAAATGAATTAAATGTTGAGGATATTCAAGTGCCTTAGATTGTATTGGAGAAATAATCAAATAAGCTTGACATATTTGAAATACGGTTTGAAAATTCAATTGTTTAAGAAAACATAATCTTTGGACTATTGCAGCCAGGCAAGCAATGTAATGGGCAAAAAAAAACCCCAAACCAAACCAAAGAAACAAAAAAACAAACAAGAAAACAAACAAACAAAACAAACCCAAAACCCCCAAAAAACCCCAAAAAACCAAACCCAGCAAAACAAAACATGCTGGGAAGACAATTTCAATTATTTAATATAGCTCTCTTCAGTTGCTGTCAAACAATCTTTCCTTATCACCTCCTCTGCATTTGCTTGAAGACCAGCTCATCTAGGGGCTGCAATCCTAAAACCAGCTTCCATATTCTTTATTAGAAGACATGTCTGTTAAGACCAGGTGCAGCCCTATCCCCAAGCTCATCCCAAGGTCTTTGCTGGAAGCACGGCCCCCAACTCACACAACCTTCAAACAGGAGCATCTTGGGTTTGGATGAGCATCAGCACAAGCACACATCCAGCCATGCAGACGTACTGCAACCTGCTATGTGCTTCAGGTACAAAGTGGTTTGGAGAAGGAGGGAAACTTTCTGGCCAGCAGTAAGCAGTGAGACCAACTCATGCGTCAGATGATCCATGTAATGGCCACTCTCATCCTGGAGAAGAAAGTCCTGAGAAATTTTGCTTTGGATCCAACATGCATTGGACCTGCCCCCACTTGAACTGCAACAGATGTCTAACTTCACTCTATCCAGCATGTCCTGCTTTTTCATTATTTTTTCCACTGCAGCGTGAGAATCACGGAATGGTTTGGGTTGCAAGACAACTTTAAAGGTCATCTAGTCCAACACCCCTGCAGGGAGTAGCAACATCTGCAACTAGAGCAGGTTGCTCAGAGCTCTGGCCAACCTCTCCTGGAATGTTGCAAGGGATGGGGCATCCACCACCTCTCTGGGCAGCCTGGGCCAGGGTCTCAACACCCTCAGCATCAAAAATTTCTTCCTTCTGCATAGTCTAAATCTTTCCTCTTTCAATTTAAAACCATCACCCCATGTCCTGTCACAACAGGCCCAGTTAAAAAGTCTGTCCCTAGCTTTCTTATAGGCTGCCTTTAAGTGCTGAAAGGCTGCAATAAGGTCTCCCTGGAGCCTTCTCCTCTCCAGCCTGAATAATCCCAACTCTCTCAGCCTTTTAATCATCAGATTACAAAAGATCAGCATTATATCAACACCTCTGCATCCCAAAAGGAATCTCAGCTGGCACACTGCTACATCAGTCCTCCTGAGCTCACAGGGGACTCAGATCATCAGTACTCAAGAATTGTGTCTAAACCTTTTCCATTTATCCTGTTTCAGAAGGGTGATAAAGACAATATTGAAATATGAGTGGGTGATTTTAGTGGGTACTCTCTGAGCCAACATGGTTGATATTTAGATAGAGAAATAATACATGGGGAAGGCAGGACACAACATTAGAACTTGTGTTGCATGCATGAAGCCAGCAGATTGGAAACCTGACCCTGAAATTAGCCCACAGGTATGTCAGTGAAGAAGAAAGGATAGGGGAGATGGATCTAAAAGGAATGAAGATGGCGTACTCATTTTTGGTGCTCAATCTTTGCCCTGAGCCTTGTAACCCAGGATGCACCATGCTGCCCCTTTTTGTCCATGGC
This sequence comes from Ceryle rudis, assembly GCA_033439905.1. Classification (NCBI taxonomy): domain Eukaryota; kingdom Metazoa; phylum Chordata; class Aves; order Coraciiformes; family Cerylidae; genus Ceryle; species Ceryle rudis. The sequence goes on along the minus strand of JAAGNO010006626.1, from coordinate 26,216 downwards.
AGCACCCACTGAGCCTGGCTAAGAGCAGAGCTTCTCCTCATGAAATAGCAAATCTAGCAGCTTATAATTTTTTTTTTTTTTAAATGAAATTTATGCCAGTCAGCTTTTTTTTTTTTTTTTTTTTTGGTTATAGAAAGAAGGTCATCACGATAAGATTATGGCTGGCTGACAAAAGCGAATGTGGTAATTTACTGTACATTGATTTATTCAAGGCCACATAGCATCTTGATTAAAAATGTCATTATATATGTTTAAAAGGAAATACTTTAGATTAAAATCTGACTCACTGACAGGTATCAAAATATAGTTAAAAGAAGTAAGCAATGGGCCTTGGAAAGCACTTCTCATAAATCCATTTCTAATTTACTGTCATTTCTATTTTATTGATGATCATTCCTCAAGATTGCAGATGAGGTAATTTATTGCTCTTAGACGATTAACATCTAACAAAATGCCCTTTAATAGTCCAAGAATCCAATAACTCATTTTTTGGAATAGGCATGCAGATCACAGCCATAGCATCAAAGCAAGCACATATGTACTGACTTAAAACAAGGTAGCCAGGTCCTCCCTAACAACCTCCTCCAAAAAAGCTCAGTTAGCATTCTTGGAATAATGAACTTGTCATTTGACATGCATTCAGAGTAATTGTTACCTACGTGGGAGAAAGATCAGATGATGAAGATCATCTCACAGGTGAAGGAAGGCAAGACCCAGTGGAATCAGAAATCAGATAAACTGAGATTTTTATCCAATTTCCCAGTTTCTAGCAATAAGGCAAGTACTAGAACATCATTATCTGGGACAGAGCTGTCTTCGTTTGGGAGCCTATAAGACAAAGCTGCATATTTTCTTATAAAGATGTGCTTTTTCCTAATTAAAAATCAGTGGCAGATGTCTATGGAGATTGTAATGAACCTTAGTGGCTCAGAGACACTGTCACTTTTCAGTTGTCCCTTAGACACCCAGCACCTCATGAAGACAAGACTGGGAACAGTTTGCTTATGAAGGGTGGAAATTTATTGAAATATCAGCTTAGCCTGTCATCTGCAAACCTAAAGGAACAGAAGTTCCTGGATTTCTGGTGCCATTTGGAAGAGTAAGTCCCATAGGTCTGGACTTGTAAATGCAGGTCATGGATTGTAACCCTGGTTTCCTCCCATTGAGAATCCAGGAGATGCTGAGCATCTCCCTTCCCTACCACTACAGTGGAGTAGATACCGTGTTGGACAGGACATCTACTCCCTTCAGACTTCTCTGCACTGGTTTGATCAGCTCAGCCTCACCTCCTGTTTTGAAGGAGGGTTTGGACCAGATGATCCCAGGGACCCTTGAAACATGAACTACTCTATATAAGGGCTCACACTTTATTTTGTTGTTGTGAATATCACACCAAATTTATCTCTTTAAATACCACCTTTGATCTTTCTACCCTTGTGCTTATTACGATTTGCTTTGAAAGTTAACTTCAACATTTTGATTTTCTTGTTAGAACCCTTATCTTATTGATCTGTAGCATGCTTTGGTCAGCTGGTCCTCCCCAGCCTCCTTGTTAGCAGCTTAACAGAATACTAATGCACTGCAGGTCAGCTGTGATTTTCTGAATTATTAAGTAGCTCAGGATATTTACTATCCCTCTGAGGACACTTCAGCCTAAGCCTGGTTTGTCTCCATCTATAGCTCAATTCAACAGCGTAACTCCTGCAAGCATGTTCTTTGAGATCATCTTCATTGGCACCTTCTATTTTCTCTACACTTTAAAATATGTATTTCTAATTGCATTGTGAACTGCTGGGGCATGTGGTGAGTTTGTCCTCATTGAGCTGTAGAAACTCCTTTCATCTTCTTCCAGAAATAACTATGCTGGTTTATTGGTGTCTATATAAAGTTTAAATTACTCTTCCTAATATGCATTACCTTGCATTTTTTGAAGTCACAAGTAATACACAGCTCAATTCCCACAGTTTAAGTCACTCTGCTGATCAATGTCCTCCTGAGTTTTCGGTAATCTGTGAGTTGTACTTACTGGCTAGTCACTTGTGTGATATTTCCAGAGACAGTATATAATTGAATTTAAAATGCATTCCTGATACTCATAAAAGCAATAAAAAATTCACCTTCTGCCTGCACATTAAAAATTCATCCCATGCAAATAGAGGACAAATGCATAAAATTATCATTATGATGTGCAAATGTACTAGACACAGAAAAAAGAGGCTGGACGTAAAAACATTTAATAGATCCGTGCTCAAATGGCAGCATTTATTGAACTTCTCTAAAGTCACTGAAGAAAAAATGCTCCCATTAGTGACTTGACTAAGTCCATTTCAGCTTGATTCAAAAATGTGATTGGTACCATTATTAACAAGAATATGGACCCTGTGTGAAATTAGAATTAGTTCCCTGAAATACAACCCCCAAAATACACCATTTCATGTTAGGTGATTCTACGCAGACACTCAAATTCTCTATGTGACTGCTTTTCTGATGAACATAAATGCCAACGGGGAGACTATTATTAGCATTTTAAATCTTTTCCCACTGAGAACACAACTTCAACACTTCTTTAAGGTTCAAAAACTCATCCCTGAATTTGCTGTGGACAGCTGTCTCCAGGAAACCAGGACAATGGAGCTGCTGTCATTTGTCTTTTCCCTTCTAAAATGATGTCCATATGAACCTTCTAGGTTCCTATTGCTCTTCTTAGACTTTGATTCTCACCATTTGAATTTGTATGAAAATCACCAACATATTCAAGCCACCCTTACCTCCATGGACAGAATATCAAAATTACATTCACAGAATGGTTTGGGTTGGAAGGGACCTTCAAGATCATCTAGTTCCAACCCCCCTGACATGGGCAGGGAAACTTCCCCTAGACCAGGTTGCTCAAAGCCTCATCCAACCTGGCCTTGAACACATCCAGTGATGGAGCATCCACAGCTTCCCTGGGCAGCCTGTGCCAGTGTCTCACCACCCTCCTAATTTCTAATCTGATTCTCCCCTCTTCCAGTTTGAAGCCATTAACCCTCATCCTATCTCTACAAACCCTTGTACAACGTCCTCCCCAGCTTTCCTGTAGCCCCCCTCCAGATACTGGAAAGCAACATTCAGGAAATCCAACTGTTTTTCTTGACCTGAGTGCTCTTCTCAAGCAACTGTCTGTGTTATCACAATAGTGTTTCTTTTTCCCTCTTTTAATTTTTATTTTAGCTAAAGAAGCAATAAGCCTTTCAGGGCAATCTGCTCAACTCTTAGCTTTTTGTCTGCTCAGCACAAAGTAACATTAACAGGTAGTTAAGCACATTGTGGGTCATTAACTCAAGATTCTCCGTAAATGTCTTAAAACCGGGTCTGGAAGTAGAAATGAAATTCCTCCTTTTATTCACACTGATGATTTTTCATAAGCATGAAATACTACATATGGCCTTATCTTCCCACATCAGATTGGACTGATTTTGGTTACCACAGTCTTGGGGGTCAAGTCCCAGTTGTTTTAGCCCATCACGTTTGTCACCTTGCTGAGAACCTGGAACGAGCAGCACCACAAAGTGTGCATGGGTTGATGATTTTTCCTCCTCTCTTTGCCCTAATTCAAATGCAGATGCCTCCAGGAATTCAGTACTGAGGATTTTCTGTGCTCTGTGTTGCTGTTATGCTGACAGCTTGTTATTCCTAAAACAGTTTGTAGAGTTATTTAAATACAGCAGTTTGAAATGATTTAATCTAGCAGAGTATCTTGGTTCACGCTCTAGCAGCAGGCATGTTTGCTGGACGTGGTTTGTATCCCCAGCCTGACATTGCTCTGCACCTTCATCTTCTAACTCCGAGTAACTATTTTCTGACCAAAATCATAAAAATCACAGAATTGTTTTGGTTGGAAGAGACCTTTAAGATCATCAAGTCCAACTGTTAATCCAGCACTGCCAGGTCACCACTAAAGCACGTCCTTCAGCACCACATCTCCACGGCTTTGAAAACCCTGCAGGGATGGGGACTCCACCAGTACCCAGGGCAGCCTGGGACAGGCCTTCACAGCCCTTGCAGGGAACACATATTTCCTATTATCCAACCTCAACCTCCCCTGGTGCAACTTGAGATTTTTTCCTCTTTTCCTATTGTTTGTTCACTGGGAGAAGAGACTGACCCGAACTGGCTCCAACCTCTTTTCAGGCAGTTGTTGAGAGTGAGAAGGTCTCCCCCGAACCTCCTTTTCTCCAGGTTGAACAACGCCAGTCTACGCTAATTGGGGATTTATCTTCTAAGTATCAGCAACAAGATGCAGCTTATACCTCCTAAAGAGGCTGAAAAACCCTCAGAACAGGAACCTTCTCCCCAGGTCCTTAAGTAGATACAGCAAACAAAAGACGTAATTTCAAAACCAAACCATCATTTTAATTAAAACTCATCAACAATTATTTGGGAAAGCCAAGAATACTTGCTCCTCCAAATACAATATATATTAATACCGAGTCATGCAGTTTTGGCCATTTAAAAAACTATTCTTGTGTGCTACCACAGTTTGCCATATAGTTTTACTTGGAAGATCTCAGGAAAATACTTGCCACAAGTGAACACCAAGTGTGTCGAGCAGGCTGTTCCTCAGCCTTTCCTGGGAAAACTACTCCGTTTGGCAAGGAAAAATGCCTTATTTGGCCAGCCAAAAAAAAGTCTGATGGAAGCAAGAGAGCAAAGTCAAGCACTGATGAACTCCTCCATTTCTTTCTGAGAGTCTCTTCACCTGGAATCTCTGCCAGCAGAGATTGAGAATGGGCCACGCCAATTATCTAACAACCATCCTGAGGAGCAGGTTTAGGTCAGCCCAAGAATGAGAAAAGGAATTGATTTAGATCTATGAGATACAAATCAGTATTATTTTCGTTCAAAGAGTAGACTTCTGTTTCTCTCTGGTTAGGTGAAGGCTCTGACACTCAACGCACAGTTTTTCACTTCTGTTGGAAGTTCCCAAACAGGATCCAGATTTCCTTGTTTTCCTCAAATCCACATAGATTTAACACTTACAATTCAATGAAAGGGAAAATGTAGTTCATTAAAAAAGCCTTTCTTTTCTTTTCTGGTCAACTCATGAACCAAAATCCCTCTACCTCAGGCACTCCTATGTTTACACACATAAGTAATATAAGCAATGTCATTGGAAAATTGGCTCACAAATACTGTGACACAAAGAAAGGCACCATGAACTAGGGGTGAGGAAGACAAAATAATAAAATTACCAAACCTCTAATGTGAGGGAATTTAGTGATCAAGTAAGTTAATTATATATGGCAGGATTTCACACTGAACAAAAGCTTCTCAATGAGATCTACTGTCATAAATGCAAATGGCTACTTTCTGTAACAATTTATTTTCTGCTAATTATACTTGTATCTTTAGATCAATACTTTCTTTATCTTCGTACTTCATCTTGTTAAACCATTCTGTAAGGAAACTACTTTTTGTATGTATAAGGCAGATTGCCAAGTCTCAAGACAATTACAAATAAGAAATGAGATATACATCTAAACAGCCACTTCTAATCCCATTAAAGGCTTTGTCCTTAAACTTTCTTCTACTTTGCTAATACAAACCACAACAATTACCAGATAAAAAATAAGTACTCAAAATGATGAATGAAGATGTGCTTGTAGAGAAGCATATGCAGAGGCCTTTTCAAGTGTACTTTAATAAAAACCTGAACTTACCCTATTCAATGTGTTTTCCTATTGGAAAAGCATCTTGACATTTGAAAGTGCTAATAACTTCCCTATTGTCACATTGTCACAGTACACCGTCTCTGTAACAACAGACCACAATACCCAAACTGGCACCAACACAGTGTTTCTCTTGCAACTCTGAATACTTCTGGCACTTCGGAGTCCACTACTGTCCTATCTGCTTCACATGGCAACTCCCCCATACTCCTCCTTCAACTGGCTTTGTACATTGGCAGATGCAGTCTACATCCAAGGCTGTAGACTTCGCACACCTCTATGCTGCACTGTCCATCCAAACGAGTTGCATTCAACAATCACAAGCTAAAAATACCTCAAATACTCATAACAGCATGTACTTGGGCTGAAACGATACTAAGGGCATGGGCATCACCTTCAAAGCATTCCCCTTGGAGTTAATTTCTTCCTTGCAAAGGCTACTGCTTCACACCAAAAGACATTGCAAACATTTTTTTCTTGCCTTTGAAGATCAATGTCCAATTTCATACCATGGGTTATTTAAAGAGAATAATAAAACCCATCACCTTCATTACATTTCTCACCTTGCTTTAAGTTACAGGACAGAGATAGAGAAGCATGCAGAGGACAGATGCAATGTTTGGAAGCATATAAATCACAAAAATATACGGAAAATATCCCCAGCAGCTGGCCAGGTAGTAGGACAAGCTTTCTGAGCCAGGACCGTCAATCATGCTCTACAATCTGCATCCAGACCACAATGATTATCTCACACTGCTCTCCCTCAGCCTGCTGGGTCAAACTCAGAAATCCACTGCTATCACAGCACAGTGATAACCTCAGTGATAACAAATTGTGAGGTACTAGAGACAACTTAAAGCAGTGGAAGTTAAACTCAATGATAGAAAAAATTAATTCAGGAAACCTGACATGGTCCCTTTGCTCCTAGGTCCATCAGGACTCATGGGTAGTTGTAGGGGTTTTGTCTGGGTATCAAGAGAAAGAGCAGAACCCACCACTCTGAGCAGAGAAAGAGTAAAAGCTCCCTAAGCCACCTTCTTAAGATTTGCTTCAAGTATTTGCTAAAGCAAATTTTCTTCTATCTGCCAGATTAGCTATTGGTGAGCTTGCCAGGCTGTAGGCATGCAAGACAAGTATAGTATTGTAATAATATAGAATATAAATTGAATAAATACAATCAGACAGCATTAGTAGAACCCATTGAAGCATCCTTCATCTCAAACACTTTGCAGAGAAACAATCTAAATCCAGAAAGGATCTCTTTTCCTTGTGAATCAGTGCTGTTACCCATGGATATAACACAGTATGATCGCAGTATTTCACTCACACCTCTAATTGCACCCGAACAGCAAACCAGCAGCTTTTTCTGCACTGAGCCTTCCATCTCCAATGCAGCGTGTCTCCAGCAGAAGCTACAGCATCTTTTGGTAACGTCAAGGCCGAAATTAGATGCGCAGTTCTTTGCCAAAGAGTATCAAAGGATGGCCTCACTGCACTCTTCCTAACAGGCAACCCAAAGGAGAGCTGAAGCTTAATGAGCAATTTGTTTGGAAGTGTGCCCATTCTTTACTCGATTTGGTCTTTAAACTCTAATGCAGTTCAGGGCATAAGATGTACGCCTGTGTTATGCGTTGCAACAGGATGAAATCAAAGACCCTGTTCCTACCCTTCATCTCAATACAGTTTATGTTTTGCGTTCAGTAACACGGTTCATTTGCAGTCAGCAACTGTTTCATCCAGATTACTAAGGAATATTAGAATCTAGCCTAAATCATACACTTTTTGCTCCCATATGCACGATTCCAATTTGCAGAGGAAGTAAGAATTCATTTTATTTCAAAGCTCCGAAGACTCAGCACACGCTACTTCATTTTTGCTTGAGCAAACATAGACTTTAACACATACTAATCCTCAAAGGAATCCCAAACAGCAAAACACAATGACATGGTCTCCATTCAAACACATATATCTGAAGGGGGTTGTGTTTATTAAGAGTTAACTGCAGTGACAGCTAATCAGATTCTTGAAGAAATCTTTGCTCTTGTTGAAACACATTTTTCAGAAAGGTTTACCAAATGGCCTGGAAAATAAAAATAAAAAAGAGAAAAATATTTCAGGGACAAGTGGCACATCATTTTCTATTTTCCCATCAGTCTGTTTCTCATCCACAGCTGGATTAGCTGGGCAATGTGATAATTGTCAGCCATCCATAATGAAAGATGAAATGAAGGCTAAAGCCTTTGATATGCAAGTTTGCTTATAAAACCATATGGGTGTTATTATTTTCGCCACTGTGGTTCTCTTCAGAAGTACCAGTCAGCCTTTTCCATCAGAGACAAAAAACACTTCATCATCTATCTAAATGTATTTAAGTAACAGTTACCCAAATGCCTCCACTCGTGAAGCTGTACTGGATCCTTCTGGTTTACAGAAAATAAACATGAATTAGATAATGTCAAGAAAGAAAACCTTTCTTCAACTTTTTTACTGACAACATTATAGGAAGGTCATGACTGGCAGACAAAGATGTTGCTGATATTTTTCCTATCCTGTGACCATTTATTTCTTCAAAGAAAAGCTGACATCACCTAAGCACCACATTACAGGGTGTAACTCCAATTTTCATCTCTTCTCCAGCCATGACAATTTAACTTTCAATGCTTTGATTCATAGTAGCATAGAATGATTTTGGTTGGAAGGGACCTTTCAAAGTCATCTAGTCCAACTCCCATGCAGTGAGCAGGGACAGCTTCAACTGAGCAAGTTGCTCAGAGGCCCAGCCAACCTCACCTGGAATTCCTGGTTCCAGGGATGGGGATTCTACCACCTCTCTGGGTAACCCAGAGCAGTGTCTTGCCACCCTAAGCATCAAAAATTTCCTTCTCTCTAGTCTAAATCTTCTCTCTTTTAGTTTAAAACCATCACCCCTTGTCCTGTTGTAACAGGCCTTTCTAAAATGATTGTCCCCATCTTTCTGATAAGCCCCCTTTAAGCACAAAAAATAAGAAGGCTCTCCAGAACCTTCTCTTCTCCAGGCTGAACACCCCCAGCTCTCTCAGTCTGGCCTCCCAGCAGAGGGGTTCCAGCCCTCGCATCATTGCCGTGGCTTCCTCTGGTCCCGCACCAACAGGTCCCTGTCTCTCCTGTTTCTAAAGCATCCTTTATAATGGAGCCCAAAACAAGTTTTTAGCCATCACCATGTTCCTAAGCACTACTATAACCTGTGCCAGGAAAAAGCATCAAGGAAAGACAGAGACTGTTTTCATCAAATCTACAGCCTTTTGAGAAACGCTGGGTCTTTATGCTGCAAAACCACTTAACGTCCTGGTTTGAGTGAGAACAGAACTAATTCTGTGATTTTACTTTACAGCTCAGTTCTTCTAACTCACTGCACTGTCTGAAGTCAGCAGCCTGTTTCACAGGCAGTGTCTGCTGCTGGCAGTGATAACACACGATTTTTATAGTTAGTACCAAGGTTTGGTGTGCAGACCAAGGCCACTGCTGGATCCTCTTTACCACACTGTGGGGTGCAGAATGTGAAAGGCTGCACCTGCAAGGAGGGACAGACAGGACAGGTGACCCTAAACTGACCAACGAGGTATTCCATCCCATACACGTCGTATCTGGCTGAGAGATCATAAGGGCCAAGAGCTCTTGCTCAGCTCTTCAGGCTTCTCCTTGCTTCTTCCATGGCCAGCATCCGAGGAGGATCTGTCCATTCCGCCTCCCATCCTGATCTGTGTGTTTCCAAATCCAGCATCAGAATCCAGCTCCTGAACACAATTCCCGTCTGCCATTAGGCCTAGTCTGGGACTTTCCCAGTGAATGCTCCACAGCATCAGTGGTGATGATGATGCAATTGCCATTGGGCGGGGGGGGGAAGTTGGGTTTGGTACTGATTTTGTATATATTTATATATATTCCATTTC
>JAAGNO010006626.1:0-16270 GCA_033439905.1 Ceryle rudis | reverse complement strand
GTCTGTTACAGGTCTAGCAGGTGCTCTGACCATAAACTGTGACAACTTAGTAAATACTAAACAGTTTCACAGCAAATTTAAACTTCAGCGAATCCTTCATTAAAAAGTAGACTTCAAGTTAATGCCCTGCTAACTACTTACTGATGTAATTCCTGCCTGAATGTTTTAAACCACAACTCAGTGTCACCAGAAGTCTTCTATCTCCACTGAAACCTAAGGCATGACTTTCAGGGTTTGGGAATGGTGTAAACATGGTCATGAGTTCAGGGACTAGCTATAAGGGACACAGTCAGATGAGACACAGTCATCAAACATTAAATATTTACTGTTTGCCCTCTAAGGTTTGAAATTGTACTCGTGTTTTCATTTCCTTCCCAGATCTCAACTTTCCTGTCTGTGTCTCGATGCTTAGGATTCACTGGTGTAGCAGAATCTATCAGTGGCAACTTGAATTTGTCAAAGTAATGTTAAGAAGTCTGATAATAAAATTATTCCATGTTTCACTCATGCGAAGCACGTGGAAGTTGCACACCTAGGTCTTCCTGGTAGCTTCATCAAAACCACTCTGCAAATTCTGGGAATAAATGAAAAAAAATTGTCCCATGGTTGGTAAATACGGACTTTGAAGCCTCAGACAGCTTTCTTGCACACACTACCGTTTTAGGGATCTTATCACATCCATGCAGTTCAAACATAATAAATAAAGGGAAAAAGCTCAAGTATATTTGAGTCCTGTTGCCACTGTGACCTCCTCAAGCGCGTCACTTAGACTTTCGCATTCCCTGTTTTGCCATGTGGTTTTAACACTGGAGCTGGATCTCAGGAAAATAACACCCAACTAACCTCACAGTCCTTAAGTCATGCTACAAACAGCTACAGCTCAAGATTCCCAACAGGCTGCAGTGATGTCACCAGGAAATCCCCTTCAGATGAAAGGTTATGTGCTGGTAAACCACAACTCTTGAGTCTGCAGAAATGTATAAAAGAGCCTAAAATATGAACTACACACAGGCCATTGGAAAGGTAACTGCTGTTTACGGTCATTTCAACACTCATCAGGTCATGGTAAAAATAAACCTGTTTCAGACCCAGCAATAAAACTAATGTCAAGAAACAGCACTTGGGCAACAAGTTAAGTCTTCTTCACTAACAATTAAGCAGTTGCCATGGAAATGAAGCTGATCCTGCCTGACCTATTTTATTTCTATGTGGTGGTCATTATGTGAACTATTACTTCTTGCTATGGTATTTTGTCTTGGTCAATATCTGAACTTGAATAAAAAGATCAGTTTTTTAACTACTCAGACATACAGAACCCCCTGTTTTGTTTTGTTTTTTTCATCAAGGCTACTAGCTGCAGCTTTTTTAACGTACAGTTCCCATTTTCAGACTTTATTTGAAGTATGAAGTGATAGGAAACATGTGCCACTACTCTGAAGCCAAAGGTACTTAGAAGTGCTCACTATTGCAATATAAAAAAAAAGCAACTGGAAAAGGAAGACAGCAAGGTGATGTAAACCCACTGGAGACCATGAGTCTACTAGAAAGCAAAACAAAGATGATGGGGTACAACACCTGTTAAGAAAGTGGCGGGTTTGTATTGAACAGGTCTACCTACTATTGGCTGAGTAAACAGCATGTCCATGTTGGCCTTCTGCCACCACTCTCCTCTATGGCTGGGCATGGCAGCAGGGCAGTTAGTTAGTCCATGCCTGAACTCAAGTTAGTTCACTTGCTGCTAGACTGCATTTAATTCCACTCTGCCTAGTGCCAGGTGTCCAACTGCAATGCCAAAATGTAAAGTGGCACCAGAAAATCCCAAACTGGCCCATGAGAATCCTCCTGAAATCATTCCACAACAGTATCCTCAAACAAACCTATACTTGAACATGTCTTCCTCTTGATGATGGATATCCTGTCCCCACCTCTCTGGTGACCTCTCCTGATCTACACCATCTCTCCAGGAAAAGTATTTGCTCTCTTGTCTAGCCCAAACCTCCCAAGCCTCAAATCGTGGCTGTTACCCCTTGTTTTATTATTTGACAGTACCAACAAGAGTTTGACTCCATACTTCTGAAACTGCCCCCGCAGTAGTGAGAGATTGATCTTAAATCCCTTCTTAACCTCTGTGTCGATATTAAGAGCCTTTCTGGTGCCCAAGACACATTGCTTCAGGTGTGGCCTCTCCAGCACCAAGTAAAGAGACTAAATGCCTACCTTGACCTGCCATCCATGCTCTTCATAATGGATGATTCGTGATGACAGCATGCTGTGCTCCTACTCAACTTGTCTCCCACTGTATGGCCCAGGTCCTTTTCTGCAGACCTCTGACCCAGGCACTCAGTCCCCAGCCTCTGTTGATACATCAGGTTATTACACCCCAGGAGCAAAACCTCTACCCTGTACTCCATGTTGAGTTTCGTGAGGTTGATTTTGATCCAAGAGAAAAATTTCTCAAGGTCCCTTCCAAATGAAGATCACCACTTTGTCTTGGCACCAACAGTCCCTTTCCCCTAATTTATCTCTAGATACACATTTGCTGAAGGTGATTCTGTTCCACCATCCAGGCTGTCAATGGAGACATGGAGTATCTGCCCCAGTATCAACCCCCACCATACTCTACTTTTCACTGGCACCAGCTAAACATCAAATCCATTAATTCCCTCTCTCCAAGTCCAACAGTCCCTGCCAACTTTCAGCCCATTTAGCCATCCATGCGTCCAGCCCATTGGTCCTCAGCTTCCAAATTATAATGCTGCAGGCAAGAGCGTCAAAAGCCTTTCTAAACCTGAAACAAACGATATCTGCTGCTCCCCCCTGATCCTTGTAGACATTTCATCAAGGAATCCATCACTGAGAGAGCAGGAATTTATCGCTGAAATATTCCATCAACAAATTATTCAGTTTCAGAGCTGCATTTTTCATCAAATAAATGGTTTGCCAAAATGCTTTGCTTGTAAATATGTATTTGCAGGCAAATGCAGATTTTTCATTAGGATCAAAAGACAGTTTGGTCGCACAGTTTTTAAACACAAAGCCTAAGATACGTTTCTAGCAATTAGTCTGTACTCAAATTTTCCACCAGCTGTGATAAAAAGGCACTTTTTCTACTACTGTCTCTCCCTGACATTGAACATATTTAAGCATTTCAAATTGCACTCAGATAAGTTTGGTTTCCTTGGAGCCTGTCAGTAATTCTCTAAAAGTTCTGTTTTCACTGGAAACATCAGTCGGTTTTCCAACCACCAACTCAAGACGATGAACAGTTTTGCAAGCAGAAGTACCAGTAAATACAACCCAAAGATATGACTGACCCTTGCCAGACCCAACGCTTGCATACGAGCTCTGGTGAGAGCATGAGTCTACCTCAAAGTCTACCTTGCCGAGACTTTGAGAGCAGCACCTCCTCCTAAATCTCCTGTGTTTGTGTTTTCACTTTGATGTCCAACCCATTGATTAACAGATTAATAAACTGATGCTGACTACTTAAAAGGAGCTGAAGGACTTTGATGTCTTTGGATGGGAGCTCTGGACACTTGGCCCAATTCAGCCACCCTGGTGAAACCATGAGTGAAGCTTCCCATGGACACAGAGGCAGCATGACAAACCAGGAATACCTGTGGCCATAAAGAAATATAAATGGGTGAGCATCGCCCATTCTGCATTGCCAGTAAACTGTATCAGTGTTGTTTTATACACAGAGTAAAGTCTGCCATACTCCAGTTTGGTGAAGCCTGAGGGACTCAGTTTTTCTGTGATTCCTCAGGAATCATTCCTGATGGGTCTCTGTTCAATTACAAGTAACAGCTTAGGAAATTTAAAAAGTCAGATAATAAACTGTGTACTCTGATTCCTGATGTAACACAGGACTGAGGACATTTTGAATTACTTGCTTCAAGCACAACACAATTAAAAAAAAAAAAAAACAACAAAAAAAAAACCACACACATACACAAAACCTCTTGAATTTTAAACGAATGATACAAACCACCATTACCTTTTTGATACTGTTTCAATAGTTATGAATTACCTTTGTCATTACACGAGGCTTATTGCTATTCCAGCTCCACTTCTGGCCACATTCCTTCCTCTTTTTAAGAAGCTTTTATTAAAGACTTTTCCCTGCAGAGACTTCCATCAACTGTGACCATGTTGACTCTTGTCTTCTCTAGGTTAGACTAGATGTACTGAGCTCCTTGTGTCCCTCAGTATCAGGCATTTTTTTCACCCCTACACTCCCTCCTATGGCTCTTCTCTCAACTCTACCAGTCTATGTCCTTTATGAATGACGGACACCAGAGTTGGGGGAGACCTTGCAGCTGCAGAGCTCACCATAGGCAAACTCACGCAACTGTCCTGGTTTTGACTGTTGGTCCCAGTACTTCAATGTTTTTTTTTCCCCAGCATTGCATTAGTTTCATTTCCAGCCATTGATGTAGACACTCCAACCCTTTTCTAAGTCATCTTTCAGCTGCTTCATATCAGGTCAGATCCTCAAAGGAGTCTGATTACAAAATGTCAATGCTTCCCCACTTATCCAGATTTGTTTCCACAGTAAACAACCAGAAAACCATTTCCCAAGGCTTACTTCTCACAAGATCACCATTTCTCACAATCCGATCATTTTCTTCTATGATCTGAATGCCACTTCAGTTGCTATATATTTTGTCCAAGGTCAATGTCAGCCCATTTAATCAAGAGCTGCCTGACATAAACTCGGCCTTCCACTTCTGGAACCTCTGAGTTGTTGCAAGATTCATTAAAATCAGTGTTAATGACCAAAACCCCACCCTCAACAACTCTCAAAATAATTCTTTGACGCAAGCTACCCAGACTTGTTGATTTTAAAATAAGTAATTCTAATAGCTGTTGAATTTCATCAACATACTGGACAATTGGATTACTGTGTATTTCCACCATTTACAGTAATTTTTCTTTATTTAGGCAGCTTTACCATTTCCACACCTTACAACCCAGAGTGGGACCAATATTACAATGACTATTAGTTTTTTAACTCTTGCCTTGCCCTTACCACTATTTAGTACTGTATTTTTTCTCATATGCTTTTGCTTCTTTTATCACATCTAAATTTCACTTTTCTATAGTTCCTGCTTCACCTTCACCCTTCCTTAGATATTCCAAAAGACTGAGTCGTTAATGTCAGTGTGCTTCAGCAGCTGCCTATTGATTTAAGTATCTCCTAAATGTAACTTTTCTTCTCAATACTGTTCTGTCTTCTTTGCTTCCACTCTTTTGGTATGGGGTCCCAAACTGTGACTGTCCCCAGATAGGTTCTCTGGACAGCTGAGTATCTCCAGGAACCCACACGTGGTCTTGGCTCAGGTTGGGCTGAACTGACACCCTATGGCTGCTTCACCTCCATGTCACCAAACTGGTCAAGTATCAGGGGTATCTTCTAGTTCCCATGACAATGTTGGGGATATCTCCTATTTTACAAGACCAGAGACTGCCTGTTCCCATTTCTCTACAGCCCCGCAGCACGTCTCTCTGCTTAATCCATCCATTACAAGTCACAACTGCTGTTCATCATGAAATAAAACGTAAATGTGAAGCATAAACCATCCTCTGAAAAACATCCAAAATGTATCGTCTTTTGCAATTCATTGCAATTCATCCATCTTTAATGCTTTGACACCATCACTGTTCAGCTCTGTTCTGCCACAAATGAACAACTAACCTGAGCATTTTAAACAGCTGACAGATCACAGGCCCAGAGATTATCAGCACATAGCATCTGGAAAATAATAACCCAACAAGTCTTGCCTGGTTATTCTGGGCTGCCCCTTCAGCTCATCTCTTGTAAGGGAAACATCAAGGAAGCCATCCAAGGCTGTAGCTAACTGCTGCAGATCTTGACTTGGAGATCATGCTACCTTTCCAGAGTCCTAAATTTTAAGTCTAACTATAATGTGATCAGAATAAAATAACCTTAATATCTAATAATATCACCTGCTTTAATATTTGCAACATAAACAACAAATCTTAATCAGTCTACTCATCACTACATTTTAGCAAGCAATGGAAAACAATCTTCTTGGTATACACAGCCACAAGCATCCACATAATATTACACTACAAAATGTTAATTTGGTAAGGATGAATTACTTCAAACAAACCCTAACGCCTTAATAAATCTCCAGTTATGCCTCATTTTCTGCATCCACTTTGGAAGAGCTTGATTTCTGTGCTGCTGCTGCAGAAACCACAAACATCTAAGTCACTTCTCCGCCTGGTTTGTTCTGAAGCTCAGAAAGCTGCTGTCCTCTGAATCATGACAGCAACTAATAGTTAGGAAAAAGAGCCAGGACTGGTTTTGACTTGACATAAAAACATTGACAAGAGTTTTCTTTCTTCAAACAGGCAGGATGTCAGATGCAACCATCCCCGATGGCTCTGAAGCACCACAGTGACCGCAGAGGACCAGATTCTGGTCCTGTTTTTATCAGTATAAATCCACACTAACACTTGGCTTACCCGTAATTACATCCTGTTGATTGATCTATACCTGAGATCACACTCTACAGGTGTTGAAAAGTAAAACGTGATTCTCACCATGGGAAGAAATGGTAATGTGACAAATAAAAATACCAGAATTCACCCTAACAAAAACCCAAAAGGATTTGGAAGCTAAAAGGAAAAAAGAAAAAAAAAAAAAGGAAAAAGTAAACACTGTTATTTTTAAAGGCTAACAACCAAGAGAGAAGGTCCAGGGTTTAATTCCCGACATCACCCTGACTTCTCCTTTAATCAGCAGCTATACTGAAGGATGGTTGCTAAAAGACTCCAGAAATACAGGTGTCCATAGAGCCCAGCTTTCAAATAACCCTGCAGGAACACGTACAAAACACCACCAAGAAAACCTTTCCTGTTAATTGACAGTACAGCACAGATTAATTCACCAATAGTTGCAGCCTTAATCTAGCTTGAATTAATTTTTTTTGCCATCTCTGCTGACCCCACAGGCATCGATCCCCTTGCCAGTTTGATTCCATGGCTCCAAGGCTGGATATCTTCAGCAAGTTCTACAAAAGAGAAGCACAACCCATCCTTGCATTTCCCTCTGGGAAAACTGCAATAAAACCATTCTGGAGCTGCCATGGGCACTGTTTCAAATTAAATTGTTTCTTAAACTAAAGAATGAGACACTCCATCAGTCTTCATGAGAGCATTTGCTTTGTGAGGCTCACCATATAACCAATAAGGGTATTCTGACGGGTTTGAATCATGAAATTTCTTTACTTATCAACTGCTTCTTGTTTTCTTCTGCTCATAAAAAAAAAAAAAAAATTCTCTCTTCCAACTCAGATTGCAGAATCACTGAATCAGATGAAATATTTTGTTGTGTTTTACACCTGCAACAGTGAGTCTTTATGCACAATCTTTCCTTCCTTCTTTCTATGCAAGGTTACAAAGCTTTAACTCTATTACCTTTTAACAATTAGTGATGAAGGAATTGTCTTTCTCTTTTCTTTCTATGCAAATAAGCTTGAAAAGCCCAAATGGCTACATAGGAACCTGCAGGACAGATTTTACCTGGATGATGTTGACTTTGATGGACTACAATAGAATGATGTAAATGGAGAAGGCAGCTATTTAAGCCAAAATAAGATCTTGTGCTTATTGAGATCATGAATGCATCTTTGAGGGTGTTTTTCAACACAGACAGAGTCACTGTGGGGGGAAAAAGGACACAGAATCATGAAATGGTTTGGGTTGGAAAAGACCTTTAAAGGTCATCTAGTCCAACACCCCCCCTGAAGTGAGCTGGGACATCTGCAACTAGAGCAGGCTGCTCAGAGCCTCCTCCAACCTCACCTGGAATGGTTCCAGAGATGGGGCATTGACCACCTCTCTGTGAAGCATGGGCCAGGGTCTCACCACCCTCAGTGTAAAGAATTTCTTCCTTCTCTCTAGTTTGAACCTCCGCCCCTCGTAGTTAAATCCATGACCACTTGTCCTGTCACATCAGGCCCTGCTAAAAAGATTGTCCTCGTATATTTATAGGCCCCCTTTAAGCATTGAAAGGTTGTAATAAGGTCTCCCCAGAGAGTCATGTACGTGGTTTTGATCTCCCTTGAAATGTAAAGACGTTATCTCATGTAGCACAGTAATCTTATCAGTAAATTAGATTTTACCTCACCAAGAAAACTCTGAATTGAATGAATAAACGGACTGGCAAAGAAAGTCAAACACTTCAACATCCTCACCATTCACAGATGCCTTATTAACGCTAAGAGCTGTGGCCTCTGTTGCACAGCCCACGGTTTCCATTTCTGCACCCCCCGGTTCCTGCAACTGGCTGATGCCCACTAGACATATCAATTCATCATTTTTGCAAGACCCCAGATTGCCCTGTGGATGGATGTTAGGAGCAAAGTCACCCTCTGTCTCCTGCTATGGCAGGTGCAGCCTCCCCCACAGACAAAACAGACAAAGCAAGCAGGGTGTGCTGGAGCAGTTTGGCACCTCAGCCAGAGCAGTTTGATGCCTTGGCCATTAAGCTGCACCTCATGGTGCTTAACTGGCGCCTCAGGGTCTGGACCCCTTAGTAAACAGGCTTGGAGTCTGTGCTTGTCCGAGTTTGACTGTGTTTTCTCTGGGCTTGCCCCCTCAACCAATTAGAATGACCACAATGCACCCTCAGCTGGGGTGTAAATGGGGTCCTGCCTTATTACAAGGTGAGTTGGATCTTGTCAGAGCAACAGGCCTGGCAGTCGGACCCTCCCCTTGGACATGCTGTCCAAGGACACTTCCACAGATGGAGTGTTTGTGGATTGAGTAAGGCTCGCTCCCTGCTTTGGGTGAGTGATATCCTGGGCACACTGTTGTGGGAGGTTTCCCCTTGATGTGTGCCCAGTTTCGTTCATCTTTTGTTAAGGTTTAGGAATTAGTTGTGTAGTAGTTAATTCCCAAAAGACATCCAAACTTGTATTTGGTCAGAAGGAGTGCTGAGCAACTTTGGTTGCAATAAACCCAGAATTTGGATAGCGGCTGCTGTTTGTTTTGTGGGTACCTCCATGACACCTGCCTTGAGTGAATTATTTACTGCCAAAGTGCAGATTGGCCAAAGTGGTAAAAGGGAAATCACAGCACGTCCCATAGGGACTCACTGTGATTCCCGCTTTGGTGTGAAAAGGAACTGGTCTGTGCAAAGAGAGTAAGTTTAGACTGGACGTAAGGAAGAAAGTTCTACAATGAGGGTGGAGAAACACTGGAACAGAGAAGTTGTGGAAGCCCCATCCCTGAAAACATTCCAGGTGAGGTTGGATGGGGGTGTGAGCAACCTGCTCTATCTGCAGAGGTCCCTGCTCACTGCAGGGTGGTTGGACTAGATGACCTTTAAAGGTCCCCTCTGACCCAAATCATTCGATGAGTCTCAGATTCAATTACATTAAAACGAGATAATAGACTTATCTCCATTTCAAATACAGCTGACACCAAGATCAGTGTGATCTTCAGGGCAGTCCAGGGGCTGCTGCCTTCCACCCTCATAATGCACTTCTTCAGGTTACTGCAGCCACCTTGACTGAAATGCTCCCATGTTACAAAAAGCAGCAATTATTCCTTCCCTTCCTCTGTATCAACAGGACCAAGACTTTCACCTTCTCTTCACTTCTCCTCTCTTTTCCCTGTGATGCATTGCCTTCAATAAAAATTTTCATTAGACTAAAACATGCTTGGTCAATATTAAACTTCTGTTACTAAAAAAAATATCTGCCCCAGCCCCTTCATATGGATTAAGAGCTTTCACAAGGGATTATGGAGGCTACATTGTGGCTATTGAAATAATTTATTACAAAGAGCATTTAAAAAAAATAAAATCATACCCTGGCCTTCTCTCCACCGAAATATGAGAAAGACTGTTTTTCTTGTTAAAGGGCAGAAGAAAATTGACAGTTTGATACCGTGGTGCATCATTTCAGTTCTGCTTCGGTGCCTGCCTGTGCACCGTGCTGTGGTGAAACCACCTACCTCCTCACGCTCAGACGCCTGCAAACAGAAACTTCCTTCGAGCTATCCTCAAGTGTCCCTAGCACAAACTGAATTTAAAGCAACAAACTGACCAGTCAGACAAGATGTTGTGATATTTCCAAAGCCAAAACTCATCTTTTTTTTCCAGTTGGGGCTACTGAAATACCACACAACACAGTACCACCGGCTGTCTTCATACTTTATGCATGAGCCTGGGAGGTGCAAGGACCTCCCAAGAGCTTCTGTGGGCACCCTGGGTATCTTCAGCGTCTGCAGTCTTACAGTCAGCTTCTCAAATAAAGCCACCCCTGAAATCCTTCCCACACATACCCAAAGAAATACAAGAGCCTTTGCCTTCTTTCTACCTTTATTCCACCCCTAGTTTGCTTCCTGACATCTTATTTACTCTCTGATTTGCATCCTGGAGGCTGCCACCATTCTGCCCTGCTGTGAAAACTCATTAACGCTCTTCCCTGCGGTGTCCACCTTGGCCGACCACCCATCACCAACCCAGTGTTGCTTACTCTGGCTCTTACTGGAGAGGACTTGGCAACCCATTAGCTGAACCCTGTTGACACACGTACAAATTTGCAGTGGTTTGCAGAAGTTACAGCTGGGGATGTAGCTCTCTGTGCACAGAGCGGTGGTATACGTGGCTTTCTACAATGTCTGTTTTCCCCAATGCCAGCTGTAACACGCGATTTATCTCACCAAAATGCAGAAGATTTAACACGGTTTATCTAATCAGACTTCAGAAGACTAAAGTTTCAGCCTTGCAAACCTTTTCAAGTCACAGAATCAAGTATGGTGTGGGGCAGAAGGTACCTTTCAAGTTCATCTAGTACAACACCTCTACAATGAGCAGGGACAACTGCAACTGGAGCAGATTGCTCGAAGTCCCATCCAACCTCACCTGGAATGGTTCCAGGGATGGGGATTCCACCAGCTCTCTGGGCAATCTGGGCCAGTGTCTTGCCACCCTCAGCATAAAAAAAAATTTCTTTCTTCTATCTAGTCTGAATCTCCCCTCTTTCAGTTTAAAGCCATCAGCCCTTGCCCCATCACCTTTGCCTATCTTAGCCTTCCCCACTAAAGCTGTAGGTATAACTCTGTGTATCTCCTCATGGCACTGTGAATTTAACAGGACCTTTGGGAGTCACAAGCTAAGCTGTACTTCCATCTCATCTTAAAAGAAAAACAAACAAAACAACAAGAAGGGACAGTATATAGGGATTGTTTGTTATTTTTTTTATTTGTTGCACGCAAGTATGAATTCATTCTTCCTCTTGAGGATCAGTGAGGAGTCCTATAACACCATTATATCTTCCTGCACTAATTGTACTCAAAGTTGAGTCGATTTTCTGCCTGCTTTGTAGTCCCTCTTGCCTATCCTTTTCCTCACAATTATGAAAAAAGGATAATTTTAACTCTCATTGGACTCAAGGTGGCTGTAGAACTCAGGCAAGTATGACCTAGGTGGAGGTCTGCTCTGAAAGAGCTCCCTTCATTTCCAGGTGTCCTCCTCAAAGCCAGACCCTTCTTGTGATGTGGAAAAACTCCACCCACTTCTACTTTCCAGCTGAAACTACCATGTAATAGACACTCTCTGATGCAGATCAATCATTCAACCCTCCCTCTCTCAGCAGACCTGTGGGGTTCATGCAGCATGAGGCGATAGAAGGAACAGGGTACATCCAGAGAGAAAGGAAGATACTACTCGACAGCTCTGCAAATTAGAGTACGAATTGTGGGTGGCATATGATCTGCCTTGCTTGAATTACTCTACCAGGAAAGAGAGGGCTGAGAAATGTCACGTGTGAATGCTTCAGAAGAACAAAACGAGTTAGAGCTTTTCACATACAGCTCATCTGCAGAGCACATAAATTAGGTACCTATTACCTCTCCCTGGTTTTACTCTGTCTTGGCCTTCTAATTATGGTCCCTATGGGGCATGGTAGAGAAAGATGAGGTGATTTTCAAGTTTTGTCATCTCATCTACAGCTCTTAGGAGATTCTGTTTGGATGTTTCCAGCCTTCCTGGCTCCATCCAGCAGACTAATCTGGGCATAAGCTTTCTTGTCACCGTATCAATAGCATGGTTCATGGATTGCATGTTTGATTTTGTGTTTGTCAGCCTGGACAGCAACAGTGAAAATAAAAGTGGGGTAACTTGACAGAATTCTTGGTTGCATACATGGTCAGATGAAACCTGATCATAACTTAACTGTCCAGCTTGTTCCCCCTAGAGACACTCCTTGGACTCACTTTGAAAATGTGGACATCTTAAAGGTAGGTGGTGGCCAGATCTTGCGGTTGTGAACACCGTTCAAGATGGTATTCTTGGCCTGCACATCCACAGTAGTGGGATGGTCCTCTCTATTTCGGCCATGAGCAACATCTTGGGATGAAAAGGACACCAGTCTATATGGGCTCCTGGTTTGAACTAGTGCATCTGTTCATATATTTAGCTTTGCATTAAGAGTGGGTGCATTTATAGAATGATGTATTTTTTCTATAAATAATGAATTTATAGAAATTATTTCCATTTTCCTATTTCTCTCTATCCCCTCTGTTCACTCTGTCTGCTTTCCAGTGCTCCACAAAAGTTGTCTTCTTTAAGCCAAAACCTGCTTTTCAGATTTAGTCAGCTGAAACAATCCTAATGTACATACTTCACCAACTCACCATCGATCTCCCAACTCTTTTTTTCCAAAGTCTCTCCTTCCTTTGCCTCACTCTTAATTTCTCTCCCATTTATATCCAGTATAATTTCACCCTCAGATGCACTTTGGGAAACATTTCATGCAGAACAGCAGGCAATCTTTGAAAGACGCAGTCATTTAATGAAGCTTCACACGTTTTTATATTTGCTTTCCTCCCACTGACTGACTCGCACGAAAGGCAAAGCCTTTGCTCGAAGATCATCGCACTCCTCACACTGACCGATTTCAGTACGTGCTGCCACAATTAAAATATGTGGCCACACACCAAAAACTTCACCAGCCTAATTCCCGATGCAGCTAAGATACGAGTGCACAAACTCCCATTTCGCAGACATAACTAGCTCACTTCTGCCATGTCTGCCCAGATCACAGCTTCCCAATTAAGCCAATTTGGAGTCAGATAAAACTGTCAATGAAACTAAAGATCAAGTCAGAGCGCTACGACCAAATGCTAAAGGCTGAAATGTGGGCACTTCTTCAGCCAGATGACAGTTTTTGACATTAACGTTAGGTTAAAAGCTTAGGCTAACAAGATACTTCAAATTTCTGTCTGTTAGCACTATTGAATATTTATTTATAAGATCCAAGATGTGTGAATTCATTTAAGTTTCCACTTCTAAAGCTAGATCCTGCCTTCAAGGCGACACACTGTAATCATCATTTGTTCTCCTGATCTGTTCCAGGGTCTTGGATGAATCAGAGTTTACATAGCAGACCAAAATATTAGGCCTCTTTTAGGGAACATCTAGGAAGCTTTTTGTAAAAAAGTACAATATTTACTCTTCCATGGCATTCTGGTCTGTAAAGTTTTCTGATTTAGTGGGAAAATTATTACACTTACCACAGAATAAGGCTTTTTCCCATCTTTTATTTCCTGGACAAATTTGTTTCATAAATAGCTGTTTCCTTAATTGCAATATTCTTGCTTAAATCAAATTATTTTTAGCACAGGCTTGAGAAGGAAATCATTCTAATGCTGTAACAATGAACATTGCAGCAAAAATGCAAAGTTGATTTTAGTGCAGCTGGAACCCCCGCTGCAGAATAAAGCTCTTCCTTGCTTGTATAATTGCAAATATATTCAGTGATATACAGAAAACTCTAAGGTGGGTAAAGACCAAAGAAATGTTCAGGAAAAAAAAAAAAAAAGTGCCATAAGGAGTTATTCCATCTACACCACAACGTCATATTTTAACTTGTAACTGTCAACTGCACTACAAACTCACTTGATCAGTTTAGCCACATAATAAGCTACTGAAAATTTGTGTTTCAAAGTGAAGCGGTGCTATGATTTGTCATTCAGCATATATACAGGGATCAAAAAAAAGTCTGGGTTTTCTATTCCTGACTTGAAGCAGGTACTGCTGGGGAATTAGGCCATCTTTTGATCACTTCAAGGATCATCTGTTGACTTTACAAGCAGCAGAAAGGGATACACAGACTGGTTGCTCATAAATATAATGAAAAAGGGGATATTCACTTACTCCTTACTTCAGAATGTTGCAGTTGATTTATCTTAAGTCAGAAAAGATATCCCAAGGTTTATAAGCCCATGAAATCTACACACTACTCCTCCTTGAAGCAAACGAGGAGGCAGCCTCCTGGCCCAGGACCTGTTTGCAAAGTAGATCTGGATTTCTTGACCAGGAAATGTACTTTTTATGGTTTTCTTATGGTGTTCAGAAGAAAGGACTGGACTATACGTGCTCTGGACATAAAAGGGTGAATCTTAAGAAAACAGTAACTGACCTGTGCATCAATATATTCCTTCTGTGGAAAAACATGGCAAAACCACCACACTGGGTTGTGGGGTAGTATTTACCACAACGACTACAAGGAGCACCAGAGATACCAGTGCTCAGACTGCACTTATTTTCAGCAAGATAAATGAGAAGATATGAATATTCTAATTTCACCACCCAAAGCTTCATTTCTATTGCATTTTGTTCATAGGTGAAAACACATTACTGAAGGGAACGACTGCTACCTTATTGTGACTAATGACAAGATTAGACAGGGAAACTTTTTCAGAGCCCTGCATGCAGAAAATGATATTTTCCATCCCCACTGACTTTTCTCTACACTAGTACCATTGAAATGTTTGCTTTTATTCCATTTCATTTCTTAACAAGAGCATTAGGACTCATGTATTAATTAGGAATTTAAAGAAACAAGGAACACAGAATAAGGTCAACAACTGACAACTCTATGTTTTCAAGATTCAGTCTGATTTCTTAGAAGGAAAGCATCCTCAAAAATGAGCATTTAATGTAATAAGTGGAATTTATGTTGAACTTGAGATCACTACTGATGCAGAGAGCCCAGCTGGAAGACACGATGGGTACGCACCATTTTGTAGTGACCTTCCTACAGATGTCTGCCCCATGCTACAATTGTTGCATAGGAAGAAATTATTTCCTAAATTCAAACTGTAAGGTTTAAAGAATAAAATATTTGCTTGCCTTAAGCCTTTCTAATGAGCACTAATATGTGGCCTGATGCACTGGTAACAGGCTACACCCAAGAAGAGCAGACACAGTGTGAGAACAAGCTTCTCAGTTTCTTCACTGCACTATTTTCTTCAGAATTAAAGCTGGGCAGGATCTGTGTAACCTGCATCCAAATGAATCTTGACAATTTTCTAGAAAATCTGTATTAGAGCTCAAATCTTGAAAGCTTAATGTGTGCTTAGTTTCTGCTTTGAAAGAGAGAAAGAGGCTCCAACCTCCTGAACTGAGATTTATTTTTTGGTTTCATTCACCAGCACACAGGAAAGGCCAATGCTTGTTAATGTCTGAATTAATGACTGCCAGTATGGCAACAGCTTTTGCCTTCTCTCCTCATTTCGTTTGTTAAAAACCATAAACTGAGACACATGGAAAAAGCTGGACTTTGATGACTACACTTTCATGTCATCTCTGAGCAGCAGAACATCTCCATGGAGCTCCTGGTCCTCTCCAGGCAAAGACCTTGTCCTCATTAGAGGTGGTGTTACCTGGCCAATTATTTTAGTTTCATTATTTTTTCTTATTATTTTTATTCATGACTGAAAATAATCACAGGTGAAACTTCAGTCCAGAAGGAAGGGTCAGGAGGTGGCATGTCAACCCAGCCAAGAACCAATGCAGTGAGTTAAGCGGGTCTCTGCTCCAAGATCTAAGCAGCTAATGGTGCCCCAGCTTTGACTGATTCCTCACCCGTGGTCCTGGCTGAGCTGCGCTACAGCCACAACAGTGCCTACGGTATCAGCCCCACAGGACCACCTTCCTGACTCCACTTGCCCTGCCCCACCCATCCTTACAGCCTTGACTGCAGATCACAGGACTGCGGTCACTCTGTGAAACAGCCCAATCTGTTGACTCCCCAGTGATATATATAATGTGCAAATAATAGCTGATGATGATGATTATTATAGTGATTTTTTTGTCTGGGTTTTTGTCTTTACAAACTGAACCCCTCCACCTTCCCCCAGCTTTCTAAGGAGCATTTGGGGGGATGCTCCAAACGTTGCCATGCCACCACCTCCTTGATTTATACTCCTCTCTTTTGAGTCC
>JAAGNO010006625.1:47660-58519 GCA_033439905.1 Ceryle rudis | reverse complement strand
ATCGTTTTAAATAGTAATTTTTATTAGGTATATTTTAATGATTCTTAAAGGAAGTGAAAATCCTATGAGATATTTTGTAGTCCTGAAATGCAAATACAGGGTAAACTAATGGCACTACTTATGTAGATCTTGCTGTTCCTTTTTCCTCTAAATGCCTGAAAATAGTTCTTTGTAGAGGTGAAGTACAGAATCCAGTGACTTTATCACCTTGGTTTAACTCTAAATGGAAGATACTATTCTGTGTGTGTCAGGGTGTTATGTATTTTTATCTGTTGTTTGAAGTTGCACACTAAAATTTCAAACTCTTATGGTTATTTATTACTGAGACCATTCGAATCCTACACACTTGCAACTTAGGGAATTTGGCCTGGTAATACAGTAGTGACTGGGTTTTCATCATGGTCTAGCATATGCAATATTTTGGATTAACCTTGGCATATTAAAAAATACAGTGCCTTATGTGCTAAATACAAATGCAGCAGCAGTGGTTTTAGTGGAGTAACATCACACAGAGAAACAGGGAAGTGGGGAAGGGGCAAGAATTCAGCTTCAGTAGGTAGATGAAAGAAGCTCACAGACATCAATATAATTGATGTGATTTTCAGTTATTTTTTTTTTAATGGCTGACTGATTTACATAATCACGTAAATTTTTAAACATACTCCTCCTCTTTCCTTTAGGTCTAATTAGCTGCCAGTCACATCAGAGTTGGGTTTCCTCTGCCTTTTACCACAGAGCCTCTTTTGCTGCATCACTGTTTGCATTTCTTAGATCTAGCTTGTCAGAAGGGCCCAGCATGTCCAAACAATGACAGGTTTTTCTGAAGCTCAGTTCTCTATCATGCAGCTAATTAAGAAGCCAGGCTGATGGTGGGCAGAAGATGGAAGGGAAGGGGGTGGGTGGGGAGGCTAGGTGAAAAAAAAAAAATTCTTACTAGTTCAGCATATCTACATCTTTGAAATTTGGTTGTACATATCACAGGCATTGATTCTGGGGATTTGAAAACCTGGCCTTCATTAGGTACTTCAGTTGCAACTGAACTAATATTGTTCTCTTTGGAGCATGAGCTTGGAGGGCGACGACTTTTCACGTGAGTTTGTACAGCACTGTATCTGAAGGGATTTTTCTGAATGACTTTAATAGAAACAGTAAATAATAGAGCATGAGTGCACAGGATATGAGTTTCTCCCTAGCACTTTTCTTATTGAAAGGAGTGTTTTATCTTCTATGGTGTCTCCAACAGCCAGACTAACATACATTTAGTTTTAAAGCATCTATCACACTTTATGGCTTTGGTAGACAGGCATGCTTAAAAATGTTTGGGTTCTTGATATATACTTTCTTTACTTTTATGAACCTTTCTAGATCAGTTCTTGAAATTGCAGGAAATTGAACAAGGAAAAAACACAGAACATAGAACAGATTAATTGAGAATGTGATAGTTACTCAGCAAAAACTAGTATGTACCATGTTAGCAGTTTGATTAACCTACATTTGGCTAAGAAGAGGAGGAAAATAAGTCTTGCTGAAGAAAAAGCAAAAGGAAACTGAGGCAGGCGTGTAGAGTGCTGTCTACTGCAACAGTATGGTGAGGGTTGTCTGCCAAAGTAATAGATTTTGTACCAGCTAAGTTATGGTGCTAGCACTTCTGTTGATGATGGTGGTTTAGTCTCCGTGGAGAGATGAAGGTTTCATATTGCTAAATACAGCAATTTGTTTTATTTTACACAATTCTTGAATAAAGAGGATGGATATCTAAATCTCATTATGAGATTACAGATTGTTTACCAAAACTCTGCTCTTGGAGTTAATTTTAGGTTTGTAATAGCTTTGACTTTCTTGATTGTTGAAGGGAAGCTTAAAAATTAGCCAATCCTGTGCCTTTCCACAAGATCCCTTCTAATGCTGCTACAGAAGTTATACTTTTTTATTGTTTTGATTTTTGATGAGGAATAATTCACCACAACTTGAATTCTTGGAATCAGCATTCTGGCTTTTCTCTGGATGAGAAACAATGTCAGCTTGGATGAAAGATGGAAAATTGTGGTCTTATGGAAATCTTAAGTATGCTTATGGCATAGGAATCTGCTACTCTGAGGTAAAACCCAAGTATGAAGCTACACTGAGACTCGGAGAGCTCATACCTTCCAGAACTGGGGGGAAAAAAAAAACCAAAACCAAAGCACAGCCAAAAGGTATACAAAGAAATGCAAGAGAGTGATGCTGAGACTGTCTTTTCTCATTAAAAGTAGGATCTGTTGATAATATAGTGCTAGGTACCTTTCTCTCGGGAGATGTAATGCTTGCACGCTGTTCTTCTAAATGGAAGAATAGTAAAGTTACTAAATGAATTAGGGCATCCTGAGAACATAATGATGTTATCTCATCCAGTTCCTCTTCAGAGTGGAGGGTAGAAGGGTATTAAGTTACTACCCAGAGCATTTAAACATTTTCCTTTCAGGGACTTTTGCAGTATTAACACAGATATCCAGTAATAAATTTGGATTTCACCCATGTTTTCTCCTGAGGAGTCTTTTTTTTCTTGGCATACTCCAGGTGAGGTTAATTGCTCCTGATTCAACATTAGCAGGATTAAGTTTTCTCTCCTCCTGCTGATCTGGTTCAGTTTCCTTCCCTAGGTTAATGTGCCAAACACCAATCCACCTCTCTCTCTCCTCCTACCCTCCCCAGTAACTGTGTTGAAATACATAAGACAATAAAAGAATACACTGTATAATCAAGAATGAAAAATAATATAATCT
This sequence comes from Ceryle rudis, assembly GCA_033439905.1. Classification (NCBI taxonomy): domain Eukaryota; kingdom Metazoa; phylum Chordata; class Aves; order Coraciiformes; family Cerylidae; genus Ceryle; species Ceryle rudis. Next base: position 55,757 of record JAAGNO010006625.1, on the reverse strand, counting down.
ACCACAGTAAATCATAGCCAAACAACACAGTTATAATAGAAATACCTTTCCTATGTCTGATCCACTAACACATACTTAGTCAGATAACAAATAACTTATTCTTGGAGAGAGTGTTCTGGATTTGATTTATCTCTGAGTGTAAGTAAATATGAAAAGGCTGCCAAATCTGCCTATATAAATCTCAGCTATCTCAAAATGTCATGTATGGGGGAAGTGAGAAGTTAAGAAGGTGTTTCTGTCCTAATAGGGTATGGAGGCAAAAGGTTCTGCTTTTAATTCTTAGGGATACAATTTCTCTGGTTGATACCTGGGAAGAATTAAAGCAGAGCTAGCAAAAATACATATACATATATATAGTGCCAAATGCTGGTCTTATTTTTGCTGATGTAAATCTGGACTAGATCCACTAAAGACTCTGGAATTAGTCTGGCTTTGTCCCAGTATAGCTGACAGCTAACTGAGAGCCTTTCAAATTAAATAATGGTTAAATCTTAGTGTTGTTAAGATTTTTCATTTTGGTTACAGCAGCCATTGTTTGTTTGAACAAATGGAACAAAAAGAAATCATCTGAAGATACTTATATACTACTGCATAAACGAGAATAGAAAGAAGACTGGGCCAATGTGAAAATCAAGGGTAACAAAATAGTTTCCATAACCATTGTTTGCGTATGTGTATTCTTGTCTGGCAACACCACACCAAATTTAAGGGTCCATTTAGACAGGAAAGAGGAGGTGTGCAGGACTGGATTATGCCACTTTAACTCAAGTATTAATAATCCAGGCATAAATTCTGCCAGTTGGTGAATTCTTGCCCATGGCTTTATACTTCTGTCACTTAATTCAACATCACTGGAGTTACTCCTGACTTGCACCAGGGTGGTGAATGTCAGAATCAGGCCTTCTGTCTCCTGTGTGGGTTGGTGAACTGGATGCTGTATGTGACAAAGTGTGTCAGTTAGTATGAAGTACTTGCTGAGCCTCAGTCCGTTTGGGATTCAAAAGTAGTTTGTTACCTCCAAGGTGGGAGGTATTAGTTGAACATGTCATCCTACTCAAATTCATTAGATGAAAAGTATCATCTTACATTACATAAGTTCAGCTGGAATGTATACAATGTCAGCAGTATGGGAGAAGAAAACATGTGTTGAATACATCTAGTCTTGGGTCTCTGAAGGTCACTCCACTAAAATAATATATAGTGCTAGTGCTCGTGGCTCAAGGTCAAGTCAGCTTGCTTTTCATAATGCATAAACCTGAAGCTCGCTCAGACACCAATCATCTGACCTAAACCTTGGAACAAATATTTTACTAAGTAAATCAGTGAGCATGCTGGCATTTCTATTAACCTTCAATGCACTGGTGACAGAAAATGAATAATGATAAATAATAACTCAGGCCTGTAAATCATGCTTAGCATCAGAGGCAAAAAAAAAAAAAAAAGGAAAATGAAAGAAAACGGAAAAAGGTCTGGGTGTACTACCATCTGCTAGCCGGACAAACCTGTAGGGAGAAACCCACAACAAAGTGAAACATGCTCTCTCCTTTCTCCTTCCCACAGCTGTTCCCTGGGCTCAAAAGCTGGGAGGGGTGAGGGGGTAGGGGTGAGGAGATGGAGGGGGCTTTGCAAAGACTGGTGAAGGAAAAACTTGAAAGTGAAAAGCTGAATGTACGCAAACTACAGGGAATCAGAGTAAGAAGTGCTCAGTTACACAAGGTGGTAGGATTGTTTGGCAACCCTTGAAATGGATGAACTCTTTTCTTGTCCTGCCATCCCGCTGTCTGACCATCAGCAGCTGTGTGATCATAAATGGAAGATAATACACCTACAGCAGTTTACCAGGGTTGAGGAGCTGCTTATTTTTCTTCCCCAGTACTCTTTCATTTCATTTTCTTCTGGTTTTCCCTTCAGGTTTTTTTGCTATTGATTAAGTTCACCATAGCCACACAATGGCCTTAAAAAAATTAAGTCCATAAAGTAGGAAGAGCTGAAAGATTTACATTTAGCTAATTCTCCTACCCTGTGATACTCTCAAATGTTCGGCTTCATTCAGAATTGCTCTGTTTCCCATATCTTTTGGATATTTATTGTGTCTAATTTTAGCCAATACAAGTCTGAATGTTACTTTATTATTGAATTTATTACAAGGAGAGTTTTCCCTGATTGTGTTGTTTAATCATTTGCACTTCACAAATTCACTCAGAATCTGTTTGTTTGTTTCTGAACGCTTTTTGAGAAAAAAAAAAAAAATGATGAATCGGTAGTTCAAAGTACAGGTTGTGTTCAGTTCACCTCTCTAGCTGGGAATGTATTTGTAGCTTTGTAAAGGTTGGAGACCTTGAGCACACTTAGTGCCCCTCTACAAGAACGAAATGCAGCATGCATCACATCAGGTTGATGCTGCCAAAAAACACACTGGACTCTCATTGAGCCAGTCTTGTCCTTTCACAAAAGGGTAAGCTGTGACCCTGGGAGAGGAACAAATAAAGGGAGCAGAAGCATAGATTGATGTTTGCTTTCTGCAGGATCACAGCGGGAGGTCCATTCAGCACCTGCTATGGGTTGATAGGAAGAATGGAATAAACAGGTGTGGCTGGGCAGTTTCTTACCATACTTTAGTCTCCTGTGGTATCACAAAAAACCAAAACAAGCAAATCTAACCCAGATACATGAGGAAGAGTGAAGTCTAATTCCTGAGAGGAGAAGATAAACAGAGTTAGGAGCTCGAGGTCATAGCTGTAATTCATTTTTTGTCAGAAATGGGTGTAAAGCAGAATTTGAACTTTTCAGTGAGTAAAGGCATTCTTTGCCTTTCCAAGTCTTTAGTCTGAAATGCGGGCAAGAGCCAGCCATGATGTTCAGATTTGTATCCGAGTTCAGATTCCTGACTGAGCTTTGTCAGAAAAATCCTAGGTGCTTGAATCTACTGTTCTTTTTGACCATTAATCTCTTTTGATGAAAATAAAAATAAACTTCTTGTTCACCATCTGGACTTGTGTTACTTCCAATAATTGTATTTAAATTATATTCCCAGTTGGATTACAGTAACATGATAACACCACTTAAAATGCATTCACCATCTGACATTATAGACAAAAAAAATGTGTGAATCTACACCGTTCTAAAAGTATTTGGTATGTGTACATAAAATTCTATCTTGAATGCAGCTCCTATTAATTTTTCTTTTGCCTCCATGTGTAATTGTTTGTATGAATTTCATCCTTCCATCCAACCTCCAGAAGGCTTCCTACTCAAAAAATTAATAATAATAATGTTTGTTGCAGTTCTGACTCAGGAAGCCCAAATTAACTTCTATTGTGCCTACTGCATTCTTTAAACTGGAATGTACTTTTTGACTCAGTACTCTCTAACTAAAGGTACATACAAATACGCATGTCTAAGTGATTCTTGACAAGTGGAGCATATTAGGTCAAGTCCTTCACAATTTGAAGTCTCTTTTCTCTCTTTAGTTATGAGGCAATTCGCATTTGAGGTCTGATGTTTAATGAAATGTGTGAACTATTGACTTTATGTGTGGAAATTGCTAACACATGAACAAAAGAAAGAAGAGTGAACTGGACTACCAATATCTAGAACTAAATATAATCAAAGCCAAGATCTATAGAAGATACAAGATATTTTAATGATGTAATTGAAAGATTAAATTATAGTCTTGGGGTATTAGACCACTAAGGGGAAGCCAGCATTTTTACCATGTCAGATGATCACAAATAGAAGACTTTTTAACTGAGTCAGAAGAACTTCTCATCTGTCTTTCCTGTTATGGTTTAGGTATGGTACAATTCTCTGTTTTCCCTTTTGCCAAAAGTAATGTAAAATATTCTTCATGATGAGTGATGAACTACAATATCAGTCCCCCAAAGTACATACATGATTTGCTAAACACTATACCTGTATGATAGGAACTGCAAATCTACCTAAGCTTAATCAGGATAATGAATGAACCATTTTATTCTCCTGTTTGAGGATAACATGGAGTGTCTACCTTGCTGATGTGAGTAAATCTGCCTTAGTGAAAATGTATTAAGTAGCTCTATTTACTCTCTCTGGAAACCTAACTTCTTGTCAAATATTGATAATCATATAGATACCAGTTGCCAGAGATAACTCTTGCTATCAGCATTTAAAAAGTTTTATCTCTACTGCTTCTGCTTTGTAACTAAGCTGCTGCTGAGTGAAAGGTAAAAGTTGCTACAATATTTGTTGCATCATGTTTGTTTCTGAGAGAAAGTCTATTTTACCTACACAGATGAGATAATGTAGCCTAATTTCACATGTGAATGAACAAATAATTCAGTCATTGCCATATTTGTTTGCTAGAAGTATTTTTAGATGTCTCATTTTAATTTTCATTCACTTGCATAGGTGGTAATACATGGAGAAGGCAATCAATGTCATTGACAGTTTGCTTTCTCTGCTTTTGTTTCTAACTATTTCACTACCACAACATATTACAGGCTACCTATTATTTTTGCAGATCAGTTTCTGCATGTCTGGAAATTTTGCATTGTAACATTGAGACATGGTAAAAGACACCACTACAACTTTAGGTTATGGATGGAAGCCAGGGAAGTTTGCAGCAAAGGAGAGGAGTTACCCATTAAATGACACTATATTCACCAATGAAGATGAACATCAGTAGTAGTGGCTAGAAGACGACTCCTGGCATGGTGGAGAAGATAAACCACTTTGTAGATAAGAACATATGCTATACAACTCCAGCTACTCACAGAAGAAAAGTGAGCTGTGCCAGGTCCTGAGCATGCCATTTATGAAAAGATGTAACTTTAAAAACAGCCTCTGTATAACTAAAGTGAAATTGCTTCTGAAGCAGGTGCCCTAAGGGTCATATTGGCTCTTTATATAGGTTAGTCAGTTTATCTCCATCGGCATACTTAAACCTTTACTTGATTCTCGTGTCTCATATGGTATGGAATAAAAGAGAAAGTATGGAAACACCAGTATTTCTGTCATTGCCAAAGTACCTACAGAGTGTTTAAAACCGATTTGGAAAGGGGCCTTAACAAAAGAAAATTAAGTGGAAAAGGATGCTATAAACCAGCCTCCTCATGCCAAAGTCTAAGCAAGTAGAATGAGTAATAGTCAATTTCTAAACTGTGGCTCAAGTCTTTGTTTTATTAAAGGTTTGTTTTGTGAAAAATGTCAGAACCTCAGAAGAAGACATCAGCAGTTTATTCCACTAAAATGGATGTGTGGACACTACATCCAAGAGAAAACCTATTATCCTGAGAAATTACATAGAGTTAGCTGCTGCATTAATATACATACATTTCACAGCCCTCTTTAGGAAAAATTAGCCTTATCCTAAAGGGACCATCACTAAACAGAATTTATTCTGTCCTTTGCTACATTCTGACTTGCCCTTGAGAAGGCATTGCCCTTTAAGTAATATTAAGCTTAGCTTGTATATGTTAGGTGTCTAACATGACCATTCATAGTAAAAGACTGACAAATTAATTTTCAAGTTTCAAAATTCTGTAATGGGATTAGTAATGTAAATTGAAACATCTCTATTTTTTTTTAACAGAATAGAAATATTTTAACGACTGAATAAGCTCTGAAAAAGGATAATAAACCAGGTTGGATAATAATTGTAGTGCATAGTATCTGTATCTGCACACACACAAAAATGATTTTTCCAAATATGATAATCAGGGAGTGAGTTTAATATTAGGACCGAAGAGAAGATAAGTGTCTTACAACATTGTGTCTACCTAGTTTGCACATTTGAAACTACCTAGTTTACATGTTTGAAAATTCCCAGGGTAATAATATATGTTTTATCTTCTAGAACATCTATGCACTCTCTGAACTCTCAAAATAATATGTCAGGTACCTGGGCCTCAACAGACCATGATGCATATGAATGTTAGCTAGAATGTTAGCTAGAATTTTCTAAAAGTACTTTCATTAAAATGAAACAGTGGCTTTTGCTTTTTTTTTTTTTTTTTTTTTTTGCATTGATAGGTCTATGACTGATAGCCCTGAAATTCGTGTCACAAATAAATGATTGGCTCTTCAACTATTTTACACGTCCTTACAGGCAGGCAAATGTGATATATAGCATTCATAGACATCTCAATGAAAATAATCATGTTATCACAATATATCATGTTACACTAGTATATGTTCAGGTCATATAATTTACTGTCAGTGGTGTGAGGATTAACAGGGCTAAATTATATGGATGCAGTTTGGGTGCATTATGCTGATGCCTTAGACTTTAAAATGTTAATATTGCAAATGAAAGGTACACTTTGTGTATCATAAATCTAAGTGTCTATTCTTCCTATGTGCTCAATAAATACACTTCTCATCAACTTTTAATTATGCTGTTTGCATTATTCTGTCCTGAAGAGGATAACAGTCTGTAAATCATCCACTTCTAATGTACGCTACAGCATAAGTTTAGTTAATTAAACCATATATTTTATTAGTACTTGCACTTCCATCTTGTAAAACTGCTGGGAAAAAAAAAAATAATATAGAGAAGATTTTATTTATTGCAGCTGAATTTAAGATGGTATTAGAAAAGTTGAACAGGGTTAGATGTGCATAATGCTGTTGCCTGATAGCTTACTTATGACTCTCCAATCTCAGAAACTGTCTACATTGCTACAAGAGGGGGAAACTTCTTGAACAAGTTGACCTTTCCACAGAACCACTTCAGTGTGTTTAATGGTTGGTATTATCAGAACCGAATCAGGTATATGCTCAGCCATTTACATAATTTGTTATTTTAATTCACCAAGGAGAGATTTCTCTTGTAATGAAATTCATGGTTAGTAGAATTAGATTTTTTTCTATTCTTCTTTTGAGTTTTCACTTTTTTTTTACTGGACCCAGTGCCATCTCCTGTTTTAAAAAGCATAATTTTCAGACCAGGCCCATTTTATGGTCCAAAGTGGGTACCAGAGCAGTGGAAAGTCATTCATGTTTGAGGAGATGCCATGATACATTTCAAAACTAGTAATAAAGTATTGTGTTACAGTAGCATAATTTCACAAGAAATGTAAGCACTTGCCATAGCAGGTCTATCTCTCTGAGGATTAAACCCAGCTTTGGGTATGGTCCATAGTATTTCTGTTCAGATGTAAAAAAAAAAAAAAGAGAGAGAAAAGAAAAAAAAAAAATCTTTTGAACTTCTAGGTACAAGTGCCCAGAGAGAATATTTGACTTCAAGAGACTGTTTCTGGTTGACATGAAGATGATATCATGCTGCCAAATATGATTCTGAACTAAATCCCCTGAATGACTTAGCACTTACCAGTCTGAATGTCTAAATAAAACTTTTTCAGAGGGATTTTATCTGCAGAGTGGTTTGAAATAAAATGTGTATTTGGGATTCTGTTCCCTGAAGCCAAGTACATTTGCTCCACCTACAGCATCTACAGTTATATAGTATGCTCAGCTGGAAGTACAACACTGCTGAGGAACAGGGAGAGTGTTACATGTTGCTCTCTAGATGTGTTTTCCTTATCTCGGTATTAAGAAAAAAGTCCTAATAAAATGACAACTTCTTAACATCAAATTACAATGCAAGAAAAAAAAAATTTCAAAAGACCTTCCAAAGAACAGCAAACTCTGGAGTACAGCATTCAAGAAAGTAGTTAGTGTGGTGTAGAAATCACATGAGTAGGATCAAGCTGTCCCGGGTTTGATTTGGGTTAATTATCAGAAACAGCTGCTGGCCCAACCAGTTGGGAGGGGCCACAGCCGGGATAACCAACTGAACAAGCCAGTGGGCTATTTCACACCATACTGAGTCCTGCCCCTATATAAGAGGAGGGCTGGCCTGGGGTGGGGGTGCCTCTTTTCAGCTTACATTGGTGGGTAGGTTCAGTGTGATTGGAGGAGGAGAAATTTGGTGTCTTGGACAGAGGTAGAGCTTTCCTGACTTCTATTATGAATTTTGTCTACCATTTCATTAGTATTATCATTAGTACTGTTGTTTTCTTCTTTCTTTGTGTTGGTTTATTAAACTGTCCTTATCTAAATTCCTGGCATCTCACTTTTTTTTTTTTTTTTTTTTTTGAGTAGCTCTGGGGGAGAGCA
>JAAGNO010006625.1:34409-47560 GCA_033439905.1 Ceryle rudis | reverse complement strand
GTTGTTTTCCTTTTTCTTTCTTTGTGTTTTTTAAACTGTCCTTATCTCAAGTCCTGGCATCTTACTTTTTTTTTTTTTTTTTTTTTTGAGGAGGCGTGGGGGAAAGTAGTGGATGAGCAGCTGCATTGTGTTTAGCTGCCAGCAGAGGTTAAACCATGACAAGGATCAAGCTTATGGACTGTTTTCTCCATCTTTCTTTGAGACTGCCCTTTCACATATTTCAGTATTGTTGATTGTATAAAAAAACAGGAGATAAAAGATAAAATGTTATCTTTTTTCTTACAAGTAAGAAGAAAAGGACTGGACAGTTTTCAGCCCTGTGTAATGAAGGTTAAGGAATCAAGAGAGAGCAATTGCTTAAAATATGCTTATTTTGAGTGTTCCTATCTTGCAGATTGAGGCAGTAGAGTTCTTTCTGTTGTATAAAGACCATGGTCTTGTTAACAGAATCCTCTTGCCTCTAGCTAGAAGGGCTAGGTCTTGGCTCACAGATGAAGTAATTAGAACTAATTTACTTGCACTTGAATCTGGGCATCGAGAAAGCAAGGATAGTCTCTTTTCACTTGTGCTTTCTGACAAGACAAAGGGCAATGGATTCAAGCTCGAGTACAGGAAGTTCCACCTCAACATGAGGAAGAACTTTACTGTAAGGGTTACAGAGCACTGGAACAGACTCCCCAGAGAGATTGTGGAGTCTCTTTCTCTGGAAACTTTCAAGACCTGTCTGGATGCATTTCTGAGCGATGAGCTGTAGTTTTGTCCTGCAAGGGGGTTGGACTCAATGATCTTTGGAGGTCCCTTCCAACCCCTAATATTCTGTGATTTAACAAGGACTTTGGTATTAAGTTGTTCATCTGTGTAATATTACTTCATAGATAATGTCTTTTTAGGTCAGTCTTTGCGTTTTTTCTGTGTATTTGACTTCCATATATAGAAAAGGGGCTAGGTATTAGTGTTAGGTGTTCTAGGATGGGGTAGTCATCTCTATGCATTTTTTTTTTTCTTCTTTTGTCACAACTACCTCTGTGTACTTTGTTGCATGGCAAGTCATGACCTGGTACCATTGGCTAAAACACAATGACATTAGCTGTTTTCTTCAATGTTTGTTTGATTTTTGCACAAAAATACATATTTTTAGTTCCTATGGTGGCATGAAAGCACAAGGATGTAAAAGGAAAGGCAAAACTATGGTTGTAAAAAGCAAAAGTACTTAAAATAAAAAAAAAAAGGTGAGTTTTAGGGAGGCTTTTAAATGCTTATGAAGAACTGCAAGATCCTAGGAATACGAGTGGGATACACGTTTGGTTCAGTCTAAACTTTCTATAGTCAAGAACAATAAAAGCTTCTTTTTTCTTAACTACTGCTGAGGCAGTTAAGAACCCTGTATACTTTTCATACCCCTCAGGGTGAGTGTGTTTTATTGATAGAGTGGACTCTTCTCTAACCCCAGTTTACACTGTGCTGTGGCTAACATCAGGCTGGCCTGGAGCTCCAAATCAGTGTGCCTGACTTTAAACACAAACAGCAATGCTGCAGCTTGCTGCAGACTATGACATTTATTCGCATTATTATCACCAGCCAGAGAGGGTCACAGGAGGGAGAAACTGCTCTTTCTTTTGACTGCGGGGAGGGGGGCACTGTGTGCCCTGGGGCAGACATTGCCTCTGTAATGGGTGCCAGCTGACCAGGGCTGCTCACTGATATTCTCCAGTCGCAGAACACCTACAGCTTTGATTTTTGCATGCATAGGGTCGGTGTGTGGAGGTCTATGGTCCTGAAGTGGCGGTTTTGGGCTGAAGCAAGCCGATGTTCAGGAATGATTGTCTACAAAATGGCACTTTTTACTCTCATCATTATTTGCAGGCCTTTATTCCATTTTCAGAGGGGTTTTCAATATGTTTAAATGTATTTTCTCTCTACAGAGTGCAATTAATTGAAATACTTCAAGAAAAGTGATTTATTTTGCAAAGTGACTGGAATGTCTCAAAATGTTAGAGTTTCCCTCTGAACAAGGACAGTTGGCAACATCTATTGTGGTTGTGCTCATGCCATGTTGAGGGCTTGATAAGCCTCAACACATCACCACACAAAGGCAGTGTCAGGCTTCACTCTGAATGCAAGTGCCTAGGGTTACAACTTAAACACAGAGTTTTTCTCTCTGTCCTACACAGCGGAATGAGCACATTCATTATTTGTATCAGCACATCTGTGATTTGGGAAGCTGAGGAAAGTGAGACTGAGGAGTTAAATCCTAACGGGGATTGCAGGGCCTCAGCTGGAGAATCTCCACAAGCTTGGAGCAATCAAATGCAGCTGAGGCCAATTTAAAACAAAACAACAACAAAATCTGCCTGTTCTCATGGCAGGGGGAAGTGAGGACTTGCAGAGCTGTTCTCAGAACAATAGCCCTAATGGCCTAAAAGGCATGCTCGGAAGTTACCCTCTTTTAGGCACGTTAAGGTATGTGGCAAGTAGGATGTCTGCCTGTGTAAGTAAAAGCTGTGTAGTTGAGTAAGAAACCCAGAAATAAACATTGTTTAATCAGAGTGCAATCTCATATATTTTACAGTGGTTACTTTGTGGCCCTGTCATAAAACCTGAAGGACAAGGGAATAAAGAATGTCCTGTTTTGTTTTGAAAGTATGTTGTTTCTCTTACCAGTGAAAGCCCTCATGGTTTATATTAGGTTTGTTCATGATGTTGAAATATAGCTTATGTTTTGTTTGTTTTGGTGGCTTTTTTTTTCTGAGTGAGTTTCCTGTAAAATTTTGCAAGTAACTCAGAATTGCATACAGTTACTCTGTTTAGGATTTGAGCTTTGGTAGGTTGTAATCGGTTAGGTAAATCAATGGATAGGCACCTCCCCCCCCCCGCGTTGTGTCTACCAGAACTAGTGTATTGACACCTATTTTTATGGCTAAGTGCCTTTTAATCCTCAGTGCTTTATTTAAAGTTTGCCATTTCTACTTGCACCAATGTCAGCAGACCGATTTACATAAATCTAGCAAAGCGTGTAGTAAATCTTAACACTGAATTTTAACCGGTCCCTTCAGCAGTTTGAAAAAAGTTCCAGTCTTACTAGGGGGGGGAGAAATTGGGTTTTCTACATTTCTTCACTTTTATTCTGCTTCCAGGTAGGATAAGTCTCAAGTGATTATAATACCAATTGTATTACACCATCTTACACGATCTATAAATGCCCTGCCTATATCTAGTGTCAGTGTAGAAGAGAACTCAGATTTTAATATCATGGTAATTGTACTCAACAGAAATCTACATACCTGGTAAAATTGCTGTTTGCATTTTATCTTTTTTTTTTTTTTTTTCTTTAAGGAAAACCTTGTGCCATACTCATTCAAAGCTTTCTGAAGCTTTGTTTTTCCTTAGAAGATGTCCTAGATTTTATTCATTAATGTTGTTCTTGATTTATTGAATGTCCACGTTTCCCTGGATAGTACCATCTTTTGAGTTATACATCATCGAAGTGACTCATTCCGATGATGTATTGCATTAATACATCATCAAAGCGCCTTGCTCTGCTGTTGCACTAATGATATGTTAGTATAATACATCATCAGAGTGAACTGCACTGATGATGTATTACTTAGATGGTGATGGCATTCTGTGAAGAAAAGGTTGAGGAGCAGGTTCAATACAGTCACAAGAGAAAAATTAGTCAATACAAAGTATAACCGTTTCCCTGGTAGTGATGTTGTGCTAAATTAGCACCATAGCCCCTGATCTGTACCCTTGCAGAAGCACTGAGACATGCATTATCCCCGAAAGAGGAATGAATTCAGAACACTCAGCTAAAGGATCTTAGAGAAGAGAGGAGAGGTGTAACTATACATATCACTGGAAAGCCAGAGGTTATACATATAGCTATAATTACTGCCTACTGAGAGATCGAATGAATCAAACAGTGCCAAAATAGGACCAAAGTCTACATATGTTCAGAAGGTACCTCTCTGTCTGAGAATGTGACAGGCAAGAAAACAGAGATATAAGGGCTATAAATACAGTGTCTGAATTAAAAAGGCTGCCATTTAGAAACCTCTAACAGGGATCTTAAAATATTCTGAGGCATCTAGGAAGGCTATGCCATATCTATTTGTTTGGTGGTTTTTTTTTTTTTTTTTTTGTGGTTTGTTTTTTTTTTTAGGGTTTTTTGGTTTTTTTTTTTTTTTTTTTTTTTGGTTTGTGTTTTGGTTATTTTTTTACTTATGTACTTGGTTTAGTCCTGCCATGCCAGAATAACAGGTAGAATGTGTCACTGCCTTGGTGCTGTGTAGTCTGTCATGAGCTCCATGTGCACTCAATAACAGACAAGATTTCCAGGTTACATATACACAGTTGGTATACACAGAAATTAAAAGGTGTCAAAACTTCTGTTTTTCAGGTTGCTTACAGTTGTTTTTGTCAGAGACTAGGAGGAGAACATTGTGTATGTATGGCTGGAAATCCTTCTGCAAAGTTAGGCTTTATTATGCCTATATCTTTCTAGAAGTGATGCTTTAAATAGAATTTTTTAGGCTGGAAGGGACCTCTAGAGGTCATCTGGTCCAACCTCCATACACAAGTAGGGACATCTCTAACTAGGTCAGGTTGCTCAGAGCCCTGTCAAGCCTCACCTTTAATGACTTCAGGGATGGGGCCTCCACCACCTCTTTGGGCAGCCCATTGCAGTGGTCTATCACTCTCATATTTAAGAATTTTTTTTTTAATATCCAGTCTAAACCTATCCTTTCCCAACTTAAAACCATTACTCTTTGTCCTATCATTACAAACCCTTTGAAAAGGGCTTCCCCCGCCTTCATGTAGGCCCCCTTCAGGTACTGGAAGGTCGCTATAAGTTCCCCCGGAACCTTCTCTTCTCCAGGCTGAACAGCCCCAACATCCTCAGCCTGTCTTCAAATGAGAGATGATCCATTCCCTTGATCATCTTGGTAGCCCTCCTCTGGACACCTCTGGAACAAATGTCAGGGTGGTTAAAGTACCCCATCAGGATGAGAGCCTGTGAGTGTGATGTCTGCTGGAGCTGGAGTATGAAAGCATCATCAGTAGCCTCCCCTTGATCAGGTGGCCTGTAGTAAACACCAACCACAAGGCTCCCTTTATTGTCATGATCCCTAATTCTTGCCCATTCTCACCCTTCTCATGGCTATTCTTCAGGGACAGCTCTTCACAGTTTATCCTTTCCTTTACATAGAGGGCAACACCTCCACCCCTTCTTCTGCGCCTATCCCTTCTAAATAGCCTGTAGCCTTTGATAGTCACACTCCAGTCATAGGATTCATATATAAATAAATCACACTTATTTTATTATGTTTACTTATCCATCTCTTCGGGGTTTGGGGAGTGGTTTTTTATAGTAATTTGCATGCTCTCCTTATTCTTTTGTTTAATTAATATTGTTTAATTATTCTTTTTTTAATAATGAGTTATTGGTTCTTTTAGTACTGGAGTTGTCTGACTTTGGAGAGGGAAGTTCCATTTCCAAAATGATCTATGGAAGAAGGTGCTGGAGCAGGTGCTTTCTGAGTTCACTTTCCAGACAGGTAGAGGTGAAAGTAGTGTTAAAATAAAAACTGTCAGGGTTGTAGAGAACAGAGGGAAGATATTATACCTGGATTTATTTATTTAATACAAGGGACAGGCTGTGACACACTTTGCTGAATGTGAACACAATACAGGTACCAAAAGGGTTGTTGTGGCAATGTGTTCGCATCCCTGCAGACCTCGCTTTCCCATCTTTTCCCTCATTCTGCTAACTCCTGATTCCCTCCTTCACTTTTTTCAGCTTCCTTTATTTTCCTTTTTTTTTTCTTCATCTGCTTTGCAGCTAATGTCACTTGTGCTTCATGCCCTACCATTCCTTGTGCCCTGTTTTCCCAGCCTGAGCAGAGCCTGCCTGGGACTTTTCTGTGATATAAGCAGGCATGCAGGGCGTGTAGGTAAGAGCACCCTTTGCAGGAGTCTGCACATCCTGGTGCTGTTCTCCTTGCCCTGCAACAGTACTTTGGCTGGGCTGGCAACATGTTCAGCTCCCAGGCTGAGTAACTTTCAACTTTAAAACTGTGAGAGAAATTTCCTTTCTAATCATGTATTCCCCTCTATCATCTCACAGGTGATTCCCACACTTCCCATCACCCTCACAGTCTCCTTCTTGATGCCAGACCAAAAAGAAATATTAAGTGACTAGCACTGCTTTTGCCTATCCAGGCAGCTTTGAAGAGTGGTGGTGCAGTGAGGGTGGACAAGCACACCATTGTGGTGCACAGCAGCATGTGGCCATGCCTCCTGACAGCATGAAGGGGAATGCTTTTGCCTGTCTCAGCAGTCTCCTTACAAAACTATTTGAGGACTCCTATTCTTGGCTGGTTCTCGTTGCATGCTATAAGCTTCCAAACCAGCCCTTCTTTCTTTAATCTCTCTACCGATCATCTGTCTTCTACAACTTGAAGAAAGACAGGGCAAGAGTGGCTTAAGATATTCTTTTGTTCTCTCTGTGTATTTTTTCCTTTCATTCTTCCCTTCATTTCCTTCTATTTCATTTGATTCCCACTTCTCTTGCTCTTTCTTTGTATAGGTGATTGCTTTAAACTTGAATTATGTGGTCACAATACACTTTAGACACAAGTTAGCTTTTAAAATAAACCATATTGTACCAGGTCTTAAAAAGCCACAATACTTTGTGGCAACATTCCTAAGATATTTATCAATGCAGCAAGTCATAGTTTCTCATTACTTTCAAATATTGCTAGACTCTGCTCTCAGGGACTGAAATCACTGTTCTAAGCTTTTATTTGGAAATGAATGCTTCAGAGCTACTCAATATTTCTATCACTACTGCAGGTACTTTCAGAAAAGCTCTCTGCTCTGATGCTTTACAGTGTCTTTGTAAGAAACAGACAACAGAAAAGATTTAACAACCGGAACAAACAGGAAATTAATTAATTTGTGTCTGCAGATTTCTGATGCTAATGTTGACAAATTAATGTGATGATGATCCATAAAATGCAACCAAAACCACTGAAATATTCTTAAATTGTTATCAGTAATATTTTCAGCATTCAGACTGAGTATCTGATTAGTCATGTTCCATTTGTGGAGTTTCACTGAAGTCAGATTTTCCTGTTTCCTTGACTTCTGCGTAGTAATTATCAGTAATTATTTTTAATAGTATAAGAACTGTAATATACCCTTTGGGTATGGACAAACTAAACATGAGGTTTAATGTGGCTTATACATATGTGTTCTGTATGATGTGAGACATTCTACCAAAACACAGGACAAAACAAGATGTTCTAACTTTTATAAATAAAGCTTACTTTCTTCAAGATAGAAACTGCCAATTGCAGAAATACACAGGTTGTTCATAATTTATAAACAATAAGCACTCCTTTGGCAGGCTGCCATGCAGTTCCTTTTCTGTTCAAGGTCTAAACTGTGATTGAGAAATGATGTGAAAGTTACAAATGGTATGGCTAAGAGGCCTGGCAGGGTTTGAAGTGATATTGGTGCCAATCCAAATCCATGTTGGATTCCGTTCGGACAGGCAAGTTCAAAGATGTAATACAACCTAGTGGAAGTGAATATATCAGTGAAATGTAAAGTGAAATGTATAGTAGTCTTATTGTCATGTAGTAATGACAGAACATCATCTGAAGCTTTTATCATTTCTGCCTTTAATACAGCTGTGGAGATGTGGGTAAGCAGTTACTTCTGCATCTGTGTTTCAAGTGGTTCAAACTTCAGTCAGCTTTATGTTTATAAGGGAATTGTTGTATTAAATGAACCTTTTTGGGGAAAAATATGGGGAGGTTTAGGGATCAGACATGCCATATTTGGCCCACTTTTGGACTCTCATTGATTTGAACCTGCAACAGGCCCTTCTGAAGTAATTTGCTTTCCTTTTCCAGCCTCCTCTGCCCCGACTTGCTTGCAGCTGTAACTTGGGATCACCTCTGGTGTTTTTTCCTTCCTCTCCTGTTTGCCCTACCAGCACAAAGGGGATACCCTATTTGAAACGGGAACCCCAATCTCTTTTATGTCATGTGAACATCACATTCAGGCTTTTTATGTGAGTAGTAGGCTGGTTTTCCTGTGCCAGGAATCCCAAGACTTATTTCTTCACTCTCCTTGCAGGGTGGGGAGATGTTAATCATTAGGCTTTTCTGTTTGGCTTTATCCAAATAAAAAGTAGTTGGATTTCTGAGGGGAGGACCTTCTTTTAAAAATGTTTATAATTCTTTCAAGTGGTCAGCATGTCACACTGCTCTCATAGCCTTCCTGCACATGAATACTTGCAAGGCTGCACTGTTAGAGATCTGCTGAAACAAGAACGAATGCTCCCAAATTTTTCTGAGATGATTGGATTTAAGTAGGCTCTAGCATTGTCTTGCCTACTTAGAGGTTCCTGGGTATATTTCCTATAGCCTGTTGCTACACTGTAGTGGTATATTTGTTTGATATGTTTGTCCTCAGAGTACATATAGTTTACTAAAGCCCATATACATATTTTTAATGAATACTTTTTAAGTGTTGACTTAATGTCCAGATACTTAATTCACTTAAATTTTGTTCATTTACAATTTACCATCTCTGTGCTGAATCGGTACATCTTTCAGCTGCAGTGTCTGCTGCTTCCCCACTTCTGTAACCTAATCTCCTCTTCCTGTATAATTTATATACTAGAATTGTAATTCTCCATTGATTCAAAATCAAAAAGCCCATTGATTTTTGTCATTCCACTGTTTCGGAAATGGTTTGTTACACTGACTAAAAAAAGCCTGAGCTGAAGCTCACTGAAGTCAATGGAAGTCTTTCATCTGACTCTTAACAAGCACTGGATCAAATTCTGAAGTGGAGCTCTTTCTACTGGAAAAAACAAAAACCAAAACCCAACAAACTAAACAAACCAACCAAAAAAAACCAACAACACAACAAAACAAAAAAAACCCCACCCCACAACAGCACAACTTTGCAGCTCTGCTCTACAGATGATCTGAAAGGGAGAGGACCAAATTTGTGTGTACACATGCGTTTTCCCTCAGGAATGTTCCTGTGGAATTGTGGACAGCAGTATAATAAATCAATTACCCGATTAAACCTACAATAATTAATATGCAATTATGACAGATGTCAGGCCTATTAATATGTAAATATTCATAAGCTACCTGACAAATGGCACATATGCAAGGAGAAATCTTTAAATGTAAACGTCGCACTGTGTTTGCTGAACATAAGGGCAGGGTGTTTCTAATTTAGTTGGGGAAAATAGCAACATGTAATTCAAAATTATTTTGTTTTTGTTTATCATATGCACGGTCCCAAGAGTGAACAATGAGCTGTGATGTGTGTAAACAAATAAAGTCTTTATGTATCTCAGCAATCCAAAACTGAAAATGTTTATTAAAATTGGCAGAACTAATATGTAATCTGACTCATCCCAGCTACATTAAAAAAAAAACCAAAAACCAACAAACAAACAAACACAAAAAAACCAAAAACCTGTTCAGGTCAGAAGCTTCAGTTCTTCACCAAGCTAACTAGTTTCACTAGTTAATGACTCATTAATTAGCAATCTGGGTTACTTGGTATTCCCCATCAATCATTAATTTTTCATTCATTGATCAGTTTGTTTAATTGTTAATTCATTGCATATTAACCACCATATTAACAAATTTTACACATTAACTGCTTTTAAGGTAACCTACAGAAATTAATTTCTGATTTACTAGTTAATTACATTGATAATTATTCACTTAATTATGTTCTACCTTACCATCATTATCTGGTCTTCAGTTAATAATTACAGAAAGATTTTTAAATAGACATCCCTTATTAACTATTAAACATCATCTCTAGCATACCTGTTCCAAACCTCAGTTTACCAAAGTCTGAACTAGTCTCACTGCTCTAGAGCAGCAGTAAATTAACACTGCATTTGATAGCTTTGTTAAATGTAACAGGCCAACGCCTAAGGTGGACTAAATTTTGTCTCCTTTACTAATAATGACTGTCCCGCTGTCAGAATGAAGTGTGACTCAGGAATGAGAGATACTGGTTTTGGACTAAACACGGACATAGTGATTTCTATGACACTTCTTGTCTCTCTTTTTCAATATGTCTAATTGTAATGTTTTCCCTTAGTTTTGTGATAGTTTCAAAGGAGGTTTCAGACCTGTGGCTATTAAGTCAAAAAGGAGAAAATTTTTTTTCAGTCATAGATAACTTGCTTATGAAAGTGTGGCAAGACAGATGAATAGGAGGAGTATTGTGAAAACTTCAGGGCAAAAGAGTTTAATGACAACTCCTCTGTCAAGATTTTTTTTCAGCATAGAGAAGGGTAAGTCTCATGTGTAGGTAAATCCCTTTGTCTCCTAATTTATCAAATTTCATAATAGTATGGCTGAAGACCCAATGTTGCATTGGGATATACTAGTGACAATTTCTTCATCTGTGTGATACGGATCTCGCATAAACAGATGTAACTAGAACTGGATAGAATTTTGCTATTCAAACTTTTATATAAGAATACGTAAATTAGCTATATGGAAACTAGCTATAAAAGAAAGTAGCTATAAAAAGCTAGTTTTTACATTGCTGAAGACATAGGCCATAGCAAAAAGTAGTACAAGTGCGCATAGAGAGAAGATAAATGCTAGGTACTTGTGAGGTACCTAATCATGTGAAACAATCAGTTGGATTGCTGCAATATAAAATGCTTTGATATCTTTAAATGGCTGTATTTTTCTTTAATAATTTTCCACTTCACAAGCACTTTCCCCATGTTTTCTAATTTTTTTTGTGGAAAAGAATGTTGCAATTATGCTTTCTGTAAAGAGATAGATGCCATGAATGGTTGAATGGCTTTCATCTAACTTTATGCACAGTTTCAGGCAAATAGAACTTAAATATTTCCAGATATTAATATGATATTTTGAAATCCATTATTTAACATTTGAGACCTTTTAATCAAGCTTTTGAAAACTAGTTTACTTCATGGAGTGTAAGTAGAGGTTTAGCTGAGAAGAAAACAAGCAGAACATATGTCTGAGATCTTCCAGTACCACCTTTGGGTTTCATAATCTGTCTACCTGATGAAATTGAAGCATTTAAAATTTTCTTTTGGGGAGGTGGGCATCTGAAAATAAAAGTTTAAAAGTTGGGTTATTAGCAGTGACATTGCAGTCACTGAGTTTTTTAAATTCTGGTATTTATATTTGTTTGTGTTTGGTTTTTTTTTGTTTTGGTTTGGTTTTTTTGCTTTGGTTTGGTTTTTGTTTTGCAAAAGACTATGCTTCAAATGGGGTAAACGTGATTTCCTAAAATAAGGAAGATTACCCAAATACTTTCTTTCAGAAGTAATGACTGAGGTAAGAAGACAGAATGCAACAGAGGCTAATTTGAAGCATGTTCTATGTCAAACACATTTGTTTGAAAATTAATTTTTAAAAGTTTTATTAATACTTTTCATATTATGTCTGCTGTAATTTTGTAGAAAAACATAAGAATTTCTGGTTTCTAATAATTTAATCTTTTTATACAGGTATTTATAGCTATAGCTTTATATAAAAAAACCAGAAGTGCATATATGTACATTTAGAGAGTAGGAGACAAGGGTGCATTTTCTTTTCCTCCACAAAACTGGAAATAGAATTGTCTCCATAATGTTTGTAGCCATTTTGATGTCAAAAGCAAATATTGTAAATTTTTTACAAAATTTGATTTTGATAACAACTTTCCTTTTAGGGGAAGTAGAATAGAAGAATGATGTATGTGTTATGATGTTCACAGCAGAGCCTATTCTTAAGGTTTCACTCTTTGAATGAACTTGAGTGTAATAAGCTGCTCAGTGATTGGCTTTGCAAAGCAGCAATTTGATTCCTTGGTTGAGGTTTACATTAGTAAATAATGGTGTAGACCTGATTTAAACTTTTTTCATAGTACTTAATGTAATAAGGAATACCTAGTTTCAGACAGTAATATTACAGCAGGAAGCAGAAATTAAAAAGTCTCAGAACAAATAAACAAAAAAAAAAAAAAGGAAAGAAAAGGAAGAACCATTTAGACAAAATAGTTCTCTAAATGAGGAAATTAATTTGTTAAAAAGAAAATGCACCAGTCTAGAGGTGTTGTTTTATTAGTATCAATTTGCTGAGCATCTATACATAGAGACCAAAGACCTTTTCTCAATATGGAAGGCTGAATCTCTGGTCTTTGAGAAATAAGTGTGGCAGTAAAGTGGATAGCAAAGGGGCAACAGTAGATAGCAATTTCCTCATCCTTTATATTTTCTGTATGAGAGTTTAGAGTGGATGTCTGGGTAAATGAGAAAGGGAATCCTTAGCAGTTTCCAACAGAGAAAGGAATTAAAACTGTGTAAAGAATTAGGACAATGGTGTATCTTCACTTTACTTAAATAAGATGATTATATTGTACATTATTTACTTCTGATTATTAAAGCCTTTTCCTAAATTATCCAGGGAAAGTTTTTAAAAGGTCCTAAGTGATTGATCATAAAGTACTCCTGGATAACCCAAATACCCAAAAAAGTCTTGTATGACATTACTTATAAAGCACCATTTTGCAGTGTATTAAGGTGTCAGATGTTGATCTGTATAGCAGTTTGACAGTCCTACCTGGTGCTGGCCTTTCATTCCTTAACAACTGCCTGATCTTTATGTGAAACATGGTATATACCTTCATCATCCATCAGCAGTCCCATCCATATCATCTGAGTGTTTGTTATATAGATCTTTTAACTGTTCAGGAGAGGAAATCCCCATATGTCTATGTGTTAACTATAACTTCACCACAGTGTCGGAGTTATCTCTTGTCAGTGAAGAAAAATTGTTACAGAAGATCTAAACCCATGCATGTCATTAAATGCAGGTCTTATGACCATACAAGAAATTACTTTCATGGGCTTAAAGATGCTTCTTTTTGAAGGTAAAACAAACCATGAAATTAGATCATAACAAGGTTGAAATTCATACAATAAATCCCTTCCAGGCAAAGCTCTGGATGAATTACAATCAGAAGAAAATTCTTAAAATAGCCAATATCTCTAACAGAATGTACAAAAAACAAAACAAAAAAAAAAAAAAAAACCAAAAAAAAACCAACCAAAAAACCCAAAACAA
>JAAGNO010006625.1:0-24681 GCA_033439905.1 Ceryle rudis | reverse complement strand
ATGGTGTCCTCATTCCATTTTTTAAGACATCTGCCCCTCCTTGCTCAACTCCCTGCATAACATCTTTTTTTTTTCATTTCACTTTGCTTCTAAGGAGTATTATTTCTAGTATTTATATAATGTATTAAGACCTTTCAATATATCATATATTCACTAGCTGTGTTATACAGTGTAGAATGGTAAAGAGAATGCACGTGAAGATATTGGTAGAAAATAATTATGTGGATTTCAATACTTGAAAACAACCTGTAATGAATCTAGCAAACACTCCATTGTAGATATTATTAGATTTTGGGTAACATCATGGCTTATATCCAAGAGCATAGGTGAGATTTCATAAAAATGCTGCAAGAAAAATCTGTGTTATTAAAAGGGTGAGAAATTTTAAAGTGAATGTTTATGTGGGATTGCAGCATTATTTTACTGTCTAAAACTACGTGGTTTTCCCAGAGCTAACCCCTTGTGCTTGGTTACACTATGTTTTAATTGGGTGCCATTTTCTCTCCTTGCTTAATGTGGAAAATGTGGTATCGCTAATCTAGGCTTAGATTTTTCTGCTCTCTATAACTTGCCATACTTAATGAGAATGAACCAATGAAAAAGCATGTGTGTTCCTTTCCTGACAAGATTTCCATTCCAGAAGTGTATCAAAGTCAGAATCCCAAATGCTTAAATTCACTACCTCTCCCTTTGTGTGCTGTTTCATCATATAACTATAATAAGATTCCATTTTCTTTTTATTAGAGTCAGGTTTTAAAACACTAATTGGCTTTGGCAGAACTTTGTAGAGATATGTACAGAATTAAAACAAACCAAGCAAAAAGATTTATTTTCTAGTGGAAGTCTCTAGTATTGATATGTACGTGAATTTATACTTTTATATACAAACACAGTGAACTTGTAACTCAGATTGGTTGTTCTGGTACTTTCTGAATAGTGATTCAAAAGGGGAATGCATTTCTCTTGGTCCGTCAAGGGATTTTGCTGGTACCCTTAATCAGTTCACACAAACTGCCAAAGCCAATGTCTGCTTTGCCCTCCTTACATCTAATACACTTTCTCTATAAACTCTGGGGATTACACCAAGCTTTTATAACTAGCAGCATGGCATAGCAAGGGAGGAAGGCAAGGGGAGAAAAAAAGACGTTAAAGTTTCTAACTAGGACACCAGGACTATCGCTCATCATCAGAGCTGTCCTTGTGAAACAGTGATCCTTCCAGCAGCCCTCGGAAAGTCACAGTTTGCCACTAAATGGAAAACAACAATTATGCTCTGATGGATGTTCAAGATTACAGTATTTCTTATTCTCAGTTTTTACAGTTTCAAATAAATGTCTCCCTTGTTTCCTGCCGTCTTACTGTTCCCAAAGAGTACATTCACGAGTGAAGAAGTCCTTATGAATGTTTACAGATTTGCTAGACTGTATTATATCTTTTTCTACTATCATGAGAAATCAATATTTCATTTACATCTCTTTCATCTAAAACCCCCTTTTCCTTCATGCTCTCCGTACCTGAGTTTTAGAATCAGGGTGGGGTTTTCCAACTTGCTTATTTTATTTACCTGTGAACAAACTAATTTGTCTTATCTTGCTGGTTTTTCCTTTTAAAATTTCAGTCCTGCTTATAACTCACAAATTATGCCTCTGCTTTTGTTTCATGACTAAAACTTTTTGGAAAAAGTAACATCTCTATGATACTTTCATCACAGAGACTGTAAGAGCCCAACTACTGATGTCTCAAATCTTGTGTGGTGATAAGATCTGGACAGAAAATGAGCAAGGCCTGAATAGATGAAGGAGGTGTCAGTGACTCTCAATAGTCCTCAAGGGCTCTGCCATCCTCCCCTGGCTCTTTGCAGATAAATTAACAATAGGAAGAGATAAATTCTGTGTAGACAGGATGGCGTCTCCTGAGTTAATTTCTTCTGCTAGCCACTGTGACTGCACCAGGTGGAGGTCTAAAGCACACCCTGCACCAGAAGGGGCCTAATCAAATTAGGACTGACTCTATGCTTCCTATGTAAATTGGGGATGCCAACCCATATTCCAAGAGTATAAAGAGATGGAAAAATATTGATCATTGTGCACCCACCACCAAAGAACTGGAGATTTGGATAGATCCCATGAGACCTCACTGGATCCAAGAGTGGTGGTGATATCTTTCTATCTTAATCTCCCTCTCTTGCCCCCACCCCCACCATCTTTTTCTTTCCTTCTCTTTCTACTAATTTTTCCTTCTCTTCTCCTTGATACTTAGTTGTGTCTTAAAGTAATTGATAAGAAAATAACCTCTATTGCCAAAACACCTTTATCCACACCATTTGTTGATTCTTGTTAGGGAGACTCAATAAATTGTTTTATATTGTTCCTTGGTTGTTGTGACTCTATGTCCCCTGTGGCTCTGGTGTGCAGGGACAGGTTCATTATGATCAGAGAATCATAATGATTCACTTCCCTCATTGTCCACTGAGTGGGACAAGACAGAGACCTATTGCTACAGGTCCTGCTATGCACCCATGATTTTCTGTTCTTTAGCCTATCTTATACCTTTGGCATTTCTCTACTTAGAATTTACTAACTGCTTAAGGTAAAAATTGTCAACATGTAGACATCTGAATACCTTAGGTTTAGTATTTACATTTCTGCATGTATTTTTGAGGGACTAGACTAAAATCACAGATGGGTATAAATTGTGTGCTATAGTTATTTATTAATCCTTAGGTTCCTCCTTCCTCGACTGGTATTGAAAGCCTTAAGTGAGATCTCTAAATTCTATTGAATGCATGGGAAATGTTAGGAATCTCATGGTGGCACCTATAGCAGATGCCTCACTTGGTGGGAACACAAGGGTATAGGAAATCCAGAAGAGAAGTGTGCCTGACTTACATAGTGATAGGCACTTCCATAAGGAATGTGTATATCTCCATAAAGAATGTAGAGTCTTAAATCTTTTCTGGTTTGTGGAGAAGGAGTGTGCCTTTAAAATTATATGTATCTCAAATGGGGAACATATTTCAAACCCACTTTTTCCACCTCCACAGAGTTTACAGATTCCTTACCAGAATCTCCCAGTCTTTAGTCCTGCATAGGATTTTCTAGCCTGTAGGTACCTGATGGCCTTAAGAATACACCACCCATTATGCATAAAAGAATTACAGATTCATTGATGGACCCAGTGAACATGATCCTTCAGCCTGGAGGCTTAATGGTCACATGTGGGAGAATGTGTAAGGTTTCAGTTTCAGCCTCTCTGCAGGGACTATCCTGTATAGTGAGCAAGTGAAGAAGTCAGGTGAAGCAGTTTTACTTTCTTTGTTATGAAAAGTATTCAGCTGTGAACAACTAAAACAAAACCATGGATGGAAGCCTTAATGGTTTTCTACTAATTAATTTGTGAAAACTATTAAATTCCACAAACCAAAGAAATTCTGATACAACCTATGGCTGTAAAAATGCATTTTTTCCCTCAAGGAGATCTCCTTTACAGAGATGATCTACAGAGCAATCCCAACTATGAGATTTTCAATCTTAAATATTCGATGGGTTCAGATGGATTGGCTGTATCTGCAGTGATGGTAGTTTGCAATTACTCTGTGTGCATTTATAAAACCATAGTTTATTGAAAACAATATCCTTACACCATATTTGAAGGTTTATCCTGTTTTGTTCCGGTTTTGTTGGTTTTTTGGGTTTTTTTTGGTTTTTTTTTTTTTTAATTGTTTTTAATGGCCTCTGTTAGTATGTCATGATAGATGTTGAAGTAAGGTTCAAAAAAATATGTGATGACGTAGAATGAGGATCACTGTGAGAGCAGGTCATGGTTTCAAAATGCCTGTGCTTAATTAAAATGAATTTTGAGCACCACAAAGAAATGACTGCAGGACAGGGAAAACTGGTGGGATTTGCAGGTCTTAGGTGTTGCAGTAACGTGTCAGGAAATAAGGACAAATTAATATGAACTCTACCAACTTCAATCAAGCAAGTGGCAATTTTTCTCTTTTGATAATGTCTGCCTTTTACAAGTCTGGATTTGATGGGGTCATTTCCTTTTTATTCACGAGTTTTACACCACTACAAGCAGTCTGGTTTCAGTGGAGTATCTCCTGATTTACATTACTGAAAGACAGAACATACATTTCTTACACAAAAATAAACTTCCTTTCCTGTTTTTGCTGCTTATGCCATCTGGTATATTATATTTTTAAGTAATTTATAACTTTTTTCCTTCTTTTATTCTTACGTATGTTTTTATTGATATATGTCTCATTTATTCAGAGACACTGGGAAAACAAGTAGAAGACTTCCACTCCTAAAAGACCATTCAGTTTCCCTTTCCCACAAACAGTTAAAAACACAAGCACAGAATGAGTAAGAATAGTGCTTCCTTGTGAGTAGGCAGTACAGTCTGTCAGCTGCCTTGAGATCATCTATTGAGAGTTCTTTTAATACAGATTTTTTTAAAAGTCTGATTTGCTAACCAGATTTCTGTTTCTTCTTGCCTAGTAAGCAGCATCCATTTTCTCCTTGTATGGCAGATCCTTTTTGCTTTATTGACTTCGTGCCTTTATCAGAATCAGCATAGCTTTTAATGTAACTAGTAAGCCTGTCATTAGGGACTTGATGGAAACCTTCCTCAAATTGTAAATAAATTATACTTTATGTACAACCATTATCATCTTTCTCTAGGGGTTTCAATGGCTCCAAGCTTTTGTGGTATAGACCATATCCCTTTAGGCAAAATATCCCTTCAGGATATTTTCCTTCAGGCATGATATGCTGGTTGTAGTCGTTACAATATTACTTTGATTATTCTCTGAATTACCCCTCATTACTGTATGTTTGCTTTTCTCATTACAGATGTAAACACTGTGTGTCTGTTGTGTTGTCAGTCATCCCTCCAACTCTTTAATACACAGCTTCTCTCATTGATTTTTGATGGGATTAAAAAAAACCCCAACAAACAACAAGCCATATTTCTAGCCAAGTATGTTAAATTTAAAAATACAAGTTAATGAGAATATTGTTTGTATGTAGTGTGCTTAAGTAACTATTTAGCCACAGTAGCATATTGAAAGGCATTGTTATGGCTCTCCTGGGGAGTATTATGCAAGAGGCCTTGCTCTACATCTTGATTGTCAGCTGACCTGAGCTCTGTCAATGCTAGAATAAAAGAAGTGAATTCCATAGGTGAAGGGCTTTTGCTGAGAATTTCCTGTCAACATCCCCTGACATTTATGTTTAGGGACTCGAATGTTGCAGCTGACCTCAGCTGTTGTGGTAGAACACAGGGAGAGAAGTAGGTTACTTAATTACAGTCATTCAAAACCTTGCGATGCTTAACAATTCTGTTATGATTCCCATTGGGTTACATAATTTCATGGACATGAACACTGTTGTCCATTACATCACATCCTATGGGAGCATATGAGGATTTATTGCAGAGAGTAAATTTTGTACACCACCATCTTAAGCTGACATACTCAGAAAGTTCTTATGACCTTAATGACTTCATTTGTAGTTCTTTTTTATATAGGAGTCATGTCCCTAGTACACATACGTAACAGATAGAAAACATTTCTGTCAGTACCAGTCTGTAATTTCTTTAATGTTTTTAACAGAACTCTTGAAGATTCATAAAAACTTGAGTCTCCATTTAAAAAAATCCTCTTTCTTCAGTGACAGTCCAAAGATGATTTATGAGGATCAAGTGTTCCTCTTGTTATCACTTTTCATAAGCTCACAGGTTAATCTTCATTTCCAGCAAACTTTTTGTTCACTGTCCACATACAATGTAGATTATATACTGTTTCCACAGAAGTCATTACCCTTGTATTTATGCTGAAAAGAACACATAAAACCAGAATCTTGGGTAAATTTCTTCTTTCTTTGGAGGACTTCAGGTTTTATAAAATTCACTGGAACTACCATTTTTCTGTGAAGCGGAATTAATAAAATAGTTGCTCCTGTACATTGTTGTTTTGGGGTTCTTTGATGCTTGATAGTGTTGAAATTCCTCAGGAGCATTAGCCATACTTTCAGGATGAAACTTGGCACCATATGAAATTTCAACATTACTGTTCTAATGCTGAGTCCCACTTTTGATGTTAGACCATGCAGCTCATAGTTTAATAATAACAGCTAATTATTGAGATATATCTTTCCTTATTGTTGCATGGATAGTCAGTAAACAGCAGTGGTGGACATGAAAATAGTCAAAATTAGTCAGTGAGATAGTACCACAGTTCTCCTTGAACCATTTCAGTAGCTGATAGAGTTTCTCCTCTAAGCAAAGCTGGGAGCTGTGAAGGATGAAGATATATACTTTGATCATCATCAAAGATTTCTATGTATTATCCCTTTATTTTTATTAGTTAACATTACCTTTATGTGGCTGCATCCACAGGCTAAATTATGTCATATTAAAAATGTCAAAATAGATCAGGTAAGACTTTTCCACCCTCGACCTGTGAAGCAACAAATCTTTCCATTTGAACCTTAAGGTATATTCTGCCAGGACAAAAGAAATGATTCCTTTAGTCCTTATGATTCTTACAAACCAGTTTTTGAGGTGTTTGAAGTGGCTACATGTAGCATCTTACTACCTTTTATTAGACATTGTGTAGTTAGGTTGTCATTTAGGTTGAATATCAAGTTGAAGAGAGCTTTCAGTCTCTATTACCACTGTCATCTTGAGGAAATTTTGTTTGCCAAATGGACACATACTTGATAAGAAAAGAAGGTCACTTACCTTACCATAAAGTGGTTCTTTAGGATGTTGCAGTACCTATAGCTCTTCAGTTCTGTCTCCATTGTGAGCCTTTGAGGGCTGCAGTAGCTAGGAGCCCTGAATTGAGCCAGAACAGTGAAAAAGAACAGTAAAACCTCTTGATGCCTTTCCATGGAACCTGATAGGTTTAAGCAAATGCATAGTTATGAAGAATGCTATAAGTTTTAAAAAACACTTTTCTCCCAACCAGGACTTTTGTTCTCATTAAGTCACAATTTTCACAGAATTTGTTAAGAAAGTTTGTGAGGCTTTCCAAATAATTTATGGGGCCAGAAAATTTCAATGTTACTCTTGGGGGACTGAGGTCTTGATCACAGGAGAAACCCACCCTGTGGAATGTGCTTAATGATTACAGTATCTCAAAGAGCCTGAAATGGCAATATAAAATAAGCAAGGATTTTTCAGTATTCTGTAGAAACCCTTCTCAGCTATGGCCTTTTCTCCTAGTTTTTGTGATTAGCCATCTCTATCTCTTGGTAGTCCTGAGCATAACTTAATTTCTATTCCTGAATCTATGGAAGTGTTTTGGGATCAATGTGGTTTTGCTGCAAGTAGAAGATGCTTGTTCCTAGCTTTAGCTTGACATAAATGGGTCATTATGCTAATAATTTTAGGGTATTTCTTTGCCTTGATAGTTTGTTTTTATTTGTAAGTCTCCTAAAAGGATATTCTACTATTAAAAAAAAATTAAAGTTACTTAAAAAAAAAACCCCAAATGCTTCTTTTTGCATGTTTACACATGCGTACACATTCATACAGGTGTGTATAAAGAAAATTATTGTTTAGAGAACTTTTTCTATGACTTAAAGGCATAAACTGACATGTTTGAAATAGAATTATAAATTTGGTGTTTCTGAAGGAATAATACACTCAAAATTATTTTTACTAAGAGTATTTAAACCTCCAAAGTTCAAGCTTTTAAAGAAAGCATTTGTTAATATCCTTGATTTCTGCCTTCAAAATTAAGCACTTTTGCTTTGCATTGAACAACTAATTCTAGATGTAGGCAACAAAGAACTGAGGTTTTAGTGTCCATGACTTTTGGTTTTGGTAAGATAGCATGTCCCCCTAAAATATAAGCTGTGGTTTTGAAGAAATTGTGTACTATAGATTATTTATTTTTATTATTATTTTTTTAAATAGCAGCACTGGTTGAACAAGAACTTTAAATAGGCATATGTAGAGCATCATGCCAAGAGACACATTTTTCACAGGACTCTTCACATGACAAGGCATTCTTTAAAGCTTCCTTTGTGGGTTGTTTTTGTTTGTTTGTGGGGTTTTTTGTTTGTTTGTGGGTTTGTGTTGTATTTTGTTTTTTCTATGTGTTTTGTTTCTCTTATATATGATAGGATAGTTTACTGGTAATTGCAACCATTATTTATACAGAAATGTCAGGAAAAGTATATTTATTTTCTCACAAATTCTTCTAGTTGGTAAGGGCACCGTTTGAATTAAAATGAAATTATTGTCTCCTGATAGAGTCAGTAATTGTCATCACTGATGATTATGAACTAATCAAAGGAGTTCCTGCATAACAATCAGGAAATGACTCAATTTCGATGTTATCTTCACTTGTTAGAAACCTGTAAGAGATGTTTGTTCTTCATCTTTCAGGATCCATGTGGTATCACAAACATAAGTTTCTGTTTTCTAGGAGCTAATGCTTAACAGGAAAATATAACTTAATGTTAAGAAAAATCACCTTTGTTTTTTCAGTTGTTGGAATTTTAGTGGTGGTGGTGGGGTTCTGTTTTGGGTTTTTTTTTTTTTTTTTCCTTTGTTTTAGAATGGTCTGCCACCTTGTCAGCTTTAATTTGCATGTTGAAATATATCATTTTACCTCATTATTTTCTGGCTAAATTGGAGTTTCAATCATCATATAAAATGAGAGAGCTCTTAGTCATGTTTCAGATTTAATATATAAAATCCTGTCTTTCCCCAGTGTTCTTTCTCATGCATGCGTGTACTGTCAGATTAGAAAGTAATTCAAGATTAGTGAAACATGGTCAGGTTGATTAACAACCAACAATTAAATCATTCCCCACTGAAAGACCTTAATACTTTTTAATTCTTGCTATTGGGTTGTATAGATATAGTACCTAGTAAATGGGCTGCCACCAGGGACATGGGGAAGAGTGTTAGCTGCACATTGTCACACTTCAGCAGAGCATGCTGGAGCACCACAGACAGTGTATCTCTAAATGTCTGATTCTATCCAGATACTATTTTATGAAAAGCATTTGTGTAAAATATGTAAAAATTACAAAATATGATTTTCTGTATCAATGGAAATTTTATGCTACAATGGTAAATTTGTACTCAAAACCCAATTTTTTACTTTGCCTGAAAGCAAATTGCGCAGGTTTACTGATGTGTATGTTTGTGCTCTACCTAATTATGCAAAATAATGAGCACTGATGAACCTTTTGTACAACATAAACTAATCAAGGTAAGAGTGCACTTGTCAACTGGTGTAGAGAAACATACATTATAAAACCTGATGCTGAAAGAATTAAAGAACTGCACATATGATTACCTGAGATACACCACTAATAAATTGTTTAGAACACAGAAAGGGAACTTCAGGAAGAAATCCAAGATGCTCTGTATTACCTGTCTAAGGCTTGTTCTCACTGTAAATGTTACTGGGAATTCACTCTTAAAATGTCTTTTCCTATTTTAGGTTGTGTGAGTGAGCAACTGCTTGAAATTTTCACTGTCTGTTAAATAAAACCAGTATCAAGCACTGAAATACTTAAATATATTCTATAATTTCTAACTTGTGCAGGTACAGTTCAAAACCTGCTTGATTTGAGACATAAGCAATAAAAGTGTTCTGTCACATGCAGCACAGGCAGCATTGTGGCAGCACTACAAACTTTTCTTGTCTGATCTGTCAACCTCTGGAGGGCATGATGCTCAGCAGCTGGTAAAGTGCTCCATGCTCAAACCAAAATTATGGGTTCTAATGAACTTCAGAAATGCTGCTGTCTTTGAAATGTGACTCACTGTCCAGTGAGAAGTGGGCTGTTTTCACAATATTGAACAGCCACGGGATGATAATGACCTTCAATAGCTACAGCTTGGGGCTAGATTTGAGTTTGATACTGAGGTGAAAAGCTTTCAAATTCAGTACCAATCCCTTGAGCTATTTGGTCCTTCCAATGACTTCTTTCTTGGTAAACATATATCCCCTTTGTCCTCATCATGCTTGTTACTCTGCAGCAGGTTTTGTACAGGCTTTAAGTTATATCTTTATGGTAGATTTTCTTTAGATTTGAACCCCATTCTGTTCTCATTCACATCATCTGAAAAAAAAATAAAATAGTGCTCCTGGAATGAGGATGTGTTTAAAAGTTCACCGATATCAATTAGCTACAGCTTTACTGGGTTTTGAGGTTTCAGTGAAAAGAATGTGGGCAGCTGCATATTTCTTTGTCCTTTTCCTCAGTACAGTCCACAGCTAAAGCTCGGTGGTGTAATGCACATTTCTCAGACATCTAACTGGTTAAAGTCAACTCAACTCTATTGCTAATGTTGTGAGTAGAAGTACCTCTTTAAAGCAGTATGTACTAGGCTGGAACAAAGAAAGATAATCTCTTAGTTTTACTAAGAGCTCAGATTTTCTCTTTAACATAGATAAAACATTCTGCCCAGGATTCTTCTTTCCTCCTCTTAACTTCTGTCTTCCTCTTGATTGAGTAGGTCAGTAATGTAAACTGATAAACTGCTGAGAAACACGATGTGGACATGAAGACTTTCATCAAGCTCATCAGTTTTGAATGGCCTGGGGTGAAAATCATGTATACCTACATAGTTACTCATTTGCTTTATATCGACTGTTTGTTAAACATTTTAAAGATAGCTATAAATTAATAAGGTACATATTGTGCCCTGTATTTCAGGGGACATACTGTGACACTATGTATTCACATTAAAAGCTACAACCCTAAAGCATCTTTAAAGTAATGTTCATATTGAATATATCCTTTCCCTACCTGGAAAGGATATATTACGTGTAGTCTGGTGAGTATAGAAACATTTTTTTCTTTTAAACATTTCCTTCACTTTGTTTTTTTCTTTAAACCACTCCCTGGTTATTACTGTATTTGCACCATACTTTCTCTCTGAACATTTATTCACTGGAAATAGTGTCCTCTTACAAATAGATTAATTCAGATCCATTCAAACACAGCTTGGCTTGGAATACATATTTACATTGTACTTGATTATAAAAACCCTAGTAGATTGCAAGCATTATCAAACTAAGAGTATAAACCATAAAACCTTGTGTGCCTTTGTTGTTGTACTTTAATTCTCTTAATCGCCCTAGGTAAAGATTAGCTGCTGTTGTCAATTTAATTCAGCTTCAAACAAAGCAACAAGGTCACTTTTTTTTTTTTTTTTAAGCAAACAGGATTGAGTTGTCATGTAGTTCTAATAGGCAGCACAGGGAATCATTAGTCCACCTCAGCTCCCTGACTGATGGGCATTTCACTTCAGTCATCTGACTGAGCACTAGTGGCCCAGTACTATTGACACCGTGTCAGAGCTGAGAGAAGATGCCTTAATCAGCTCAGACACTCTCTGCATTGATTTGACAAGTTGCTGTAATGACCTTCTTGTTTTTCTGAAGGATTACTGTTTACCCAGGGAGGTGCTGCTGAGCGCATGTGCTGTATTGTCATGGAAACTATTATTGTTGCATCTTGATCCCGTTAATGCTGTGGTGTGTGACACTGATATGAGACACTGAATATTTCAATGAGGTACATTCCGCCTCAATAACACTAATTGCTCACCATTGCTTAACAAAGTTTGCAGCTAGTTTTGTGTACCTTGGCCAAGAGTTGCTAAAGGGCTGTGGCTGCTTAGGGCACTTTCCTGCCTTGCTTGGGTATTTTATGAGGCCCAGGAGGCTTCTTTTCTTTGAAGGAAGAAAGTGACACTGTTTATTTTCTTTGTTTTCTTCTGTAATTTTTGCTCTTTGACTTAGGTAGCTTGCCAGGAATTTAGGGTTGTTCTGGTTGCCGAAAGAAAAAAAATTAAGACAGGTAGAAAAAAACCCCAAACAAACCTCACAGTTGAATGTATATCCATCAGTGGAAAACAGTGTTTTAGGGAGGAGAGAGTTAGGTGATGTATGGAACTTTTCCTCGATCATGTTGAAAGTGTAGCAGCCTATAACTAATATTTTTTTTTCGTTATTTTGTTGTAGCTTTAAGATAACAGCAAGTGGAAGACATATCTCACACCTTACAACTCTAAATTCTCCCTTGTTCAGTGCAAACATTTTTCTTAGCCATTTCCTACTTGCATTTGGTATATGAGTGTGTGATCTTTACTATCGCTAGACATTAGTTTCTTAGTACATCACATTTGGGAACAGGCTGAAAAAAGCATGGCTCCACCAGTGTTTTAGGAAAAAAAGAAAAAGAGTGAAAAAAAGCCACTGATATGAAGCATATAATTCTAGCAGGTTAGTCTGTAAGACTGTAGCTGATTTCTTGGAAAAGGTAGTATAGCAGGCTCTCTTGCTGGCTAGGTCTAATGATTAATCTTCAACAGAAGTGGTTGCTCTGACAAATTTGAGCAATTTCCTGTACATCGATTTTTGATGAGGAGAAAAGAAAATCCCCAAAGTTTTTTTTTTTACATGAAGAATCATCTTTCATATGTGGCTTAGTAATTGGGAAATATTGTTTGAAAACATGTCGATAGACGATGAGCTCTTAGCTAGT
The DNA here is from genome assembly GCA_033439905.1 of Ceryle rudis. Classification (NCBI taxonomy): domain Eukaryota; kingdom Metazoa; phylum Chordata; class Aves; order Coraciiformes; family Cerylidae; genus Ceryle; species Ceryle rudis. The sequence goes on along the minus strand of JAAGNO010006625.1, from coordinate 12,148 downwards.
GGCCATGAGCTGCGAATGAAAGAAATATGCTATAGAAGTAGCACTTTAGGAGAAGGGGTTTTTATTTGAAAATTAAGAATTATTTCAGTTTTATTCTTAACTCTTCATCTTACAAGTTGAAAGGCTACCAAGGCTTGGGACTTGTATCTTAAGATATCTTACTGAATGAGATGTTGAATTGGTGTTTAGCTGCTGTAACACCTCCTGTTTCTCTCCAATCCAATACACAATCATCCAGTCATCAGCTAATAGTTTGGATTATTGACAGATGTACCATATTGACTTCCTTGTTTAACCTAATGAATAATGAAATGACTTTCACAATATTTGAGAAAGGACTGAGTAATATTTCCTGCACGATGTAATCAGCTTTCATCTGATCCCACAGTCATTAATATTTCTGCTTTGATTCTAAGTTCTCTTGGCAAGATATTGTCACAGTTTCTTAGCACTTCATTGCACAGTACAGCGTACTGAATATTTTTTGTGGCATTCTCCTTCGAGAAAGGTGTGCAAATATCACAGTTTTTGAAAGATTTATTTCTCAGAACACAAACTAGAAAGAATTTCCAGTAACATCACCTCGAAAGAGAAGTACAAACATCTGAGGTTTTTCCCATTGATTAACTATTTCAAATGCTGCACTAAGGTCAAAGGTGTTTATGATTACCTTTCCCTTTCTATGAAAAGGGGTAAGTCCTTCACAAGTATAGAATGTCCCAAAATCTTTTGCTAAGAGCTGTTCTTGAGAGGCAGAATATGTATTCCTGTATTTGCGTTCATAGATTTTATTTTTTTTTGGTGGCCTTTGGACTCATTCTTAATGTGGGAAATCTCTTCATGTTAAGAAAATTCCTTGCTTCAGGATCTGCTCTTTACTTGAGTCAGACTAAGTTTATAAAATTAATTCTGGCCTAGAAAATATTTGTCTGGTTCAGATTCTGAGCTTTTTCTTTCTTGGAACTTTCTGCTCCTCCACTGCAAAATGAAAAATCTGGTAGGAGTAGTTGAGCATTACATAGAAAATGCATCCTGAAGTGAGTAACCTCTGGAACTAGTCAGGGTCTGAGACTGTAAGGAAGCACTGTCTTCACTGCTTGACATTAAAAGTGCAGAAGTGTCCTTGGTTCCATTACACAGAAGAAATTATCTCAATGGGACAAAAAAAAAAAAAAAAGAAGGTTCCTTTATCTGTTTCATTCAGCCTAATATACAAGTGGTTGCTTGTTACATAAAACAGAAAATAGAATCTTGGAATTCTTACTTCCCTGACCCAAACAAACCTGCCATTCTCTTATGCCACACACTGCTTAGTAAAAATACAGCCATAGGTTGTCAACATTAAATAACCAGGCATAATAAATATAATTAGTAGTATTCCACATTTTAAAATTTTTTAGGAGTTAATCTTATGCATTTAGAAATGTATTTATGTGTGAGATGTATACATATTTCATATATTAAAGTGTGTTTCTATATAGTGAAGTCAGACAGGAGAAAACAAGCATATTCGCTAGGTTCAAGTAGATTATGTGGAATTCAGTTAAATAAATATTAAAATTACAGACTCCAGAAAAGTTTCACTGCAAAACCGTTAGTAGAGAGTATGTTTGCTGCTGTACCCCTATTGCATTGCCTGCAACTCCAATTAAAGACTGAGTGAATGTGGGATTATTTTATCACTTTAACTTGAAACATATTTCAAAGTGATATTTCAAAGTTCAGCATAATTGAAGACTACCATCAGAATGTTGATTTAGCCAAAAGGATAGCCAAAATAGCACTTAATAACAGCAAATGAGCAGTGTAATCAGTTGTGGTTTTTTTCAAGACATACCCTTGAATATGACCCTTTAGGCTAAAATAGAATATATAGGCTTTTTTTTTTTTTTATCTGCTTATCTACTAAAATTTGCCTTGGTCTTGTTCAAAAGCTGAAGTGGATGTTTTTACATTCAAGAAGAAGAATTTCTTGAATGCTAATTTTGTGAGAATTCAGAAGTAAAGGCATTTTTGATGACTATCTGTCAATATAAAGCAGCACGTCCCTAGCTTGCTGTTTAACCACTCACTGTGATTGTGTTTCACTTTAATAAAGGTGCAAGAGATAATGGACATTAATCAGTTTTTTTGATGCAGTCCTTTCAGAATTGCTATTCAAGTGCTAAGCATTCACTATTATCTTTAAAGACCCCTCCCTAAACAAATCAAGTTCTGAGGATTTATATGCCAAGGGTGAAAGCTTCTGCGTGGTAATTTTTTCCCTAGAATGTTGGCCTTTCGTCCTTTTAATAAAAACTTGATCCTTTTCAAGGATGCCCTTTTTATTCTGTTTTGTTGTTGTCGTTTGTTTTGGTTTGTTTTCTATGAGCAATATACACAGCTTTTGGTGACTTATGCATAATTGTATTTAGAGATGAATTTTAAAATGCAGATCTTAAAATCAATAAAACTGCATTATATATCATTAAAGTCTATCTAAACCTTTTCCTGGTAGGTTTACATGGTGATCTTCGTTAAAGCTTTTTATTCAGAGGAGCAAGGGAAAGGGGGTATCTTTCCCATTTAAACCAGCCAATGGAGATGTGTAAGAGACTGGCCCTGTGCTACTTTGAGGTGTCATGGTTCTGCTCTAGTATATTAAAGGACTTTGTCATAATCTAAACCCAGTTTAACCAACTAATGGATAAACTCTCTTGCTTTACTCATTGAGCCCCTTCTTGGAGAGCTGGTTCCTGTGTTTAACTATAATACATGGATTTGTAACCACCAGATTTCTGCTGCAATTTTAAAGCCAGCAGTTGTATGACTAATGTTGTGTGGAAAGACTAGGTCATGACAGCTAAGCAATAAACTTTTAGAACTCCATACTTCATAAATTATCTCTAAAAGCTAGCAACTGAAACTTCAGGATGGATCTGCTGAGGAGAGGCAAGGTCTGGGAAAACAGCAAGACAAAGTTGTCCATTAAGCTTCTGTATTCTGTTGTAGTATTTCTGCCCTTCATACAGTCTTTCTGTTACTATGGTTTAAAATTATATAAAAAAGCACTGGTGGAGCATTTGATATTATTAAGTACAAATTGTGAACTTTAAGGGTAAGCTGACAAAAAGATAACTTGACACTACACGCAAAGCAAGACAAACTGCAAGTAGACCAGCTGCTGCCTTGAATCTGAATGAGTCTGGAAGATGAGAAGATGATTCTTCCTACAATCAAGCTGTGAACTTGTCTCAACTGAACATGAATTGCAAATTATCCCCCCCTGCTAAATGTACGATGTGTGTTTAAAAAAAGTTTTTTGTTTTTTTTTTTTGAGGAATGAGTCAGCTCTTGTATTGATTGTGTGTTTCACTTGCCATGTCTCAGCTGCTGTAAAGGTCTGCTCTACCTTAGAATAGTCTTAGAATAGATTGTTATTATGCCACGTATTCATGGGGCTGTTCCATCTCCCCTGGTGCCCTTTGATATGGGCACCAGGGGCACCATACCATACTGATATGGTACTATCAGTACCATGAGATGTACCAGGTTTTGTGCCACTATAAAAATAGTGAGAATGGAAAATAGACCCCTAGATGTTGTTTCTGCTTCTGATGAGATACATTAGGCCATATCTGGAGTTAGACTGTTAGAGACTGGTTTTACACAATTAATACCAGATTGGACAAAGAACCTGAAATGTAGAATGATGAATGCATTTTTACTGTCATGGCAGTGAGCTACTTATTGTAATTTCAGTGGCTGTTTCAGAAGATTATTTTTGTATGTAATATGTAATCTCACAGGACCAGAAGATTCAACATATGAAGCCACAGAAAACAGGTTTTCCAAAATAAATTGCTCTTTTGGTATGCCAGAATTTGCATAAATTGCAATGACTAGTCCCAATATGAACAACTGCTTGCTGCTAGCTAACCAGTGTAACAATTTTTTTCAGGTGAGACTTCAACAGTCAGTAGATTTCCAGTTACTCCTGATGAGAGCCTACTTGCTGAAACTGGTACCTCCACACTGTAAATCAGAAGTTCCAATTGTCAGTTTGGTAACATTAAAAGATTCCTTATACCAAGGTTAAAATTTTAGCACTATTTCACAATTTATGAAATATAAAGATCACTGCAGCTGCACACAAACTATCTAATTTAATTGGTTCTGAATTTTCTTTTATGATGTTTCTTCTTGTTTCTCATATCAGGATAACAAATAATATCAAACTAAAACCTGATCAGTTTTCATTTTGCTGCTTGCAATTAAATATCCTGTAGCTATCCAACTTTTCCAAGCTGAATAACTACAAATTTTGCTGTATTCAATAGATGTATATTCACAAAGCATCTCAAAATTTGTATTGCCCTTTTGTGGATCTTTTCAATTCCACTCTATTGTACTTGTGATGAGGCAAAACCATGCAATACTTGATATGAGGGCATCCTATTGTGCAGCACAAATAAGCCTCAGCTCTTACAAATAATTTGTTTAGGCTTTTATTATTATTATTCTATATTAATTGCTCTTCATTTAGTAGTCACCGAAAATAAGAATTTCCCAAAGACATTTCCGTTGAAGGCAATTGGGAAAGTATAAATCTGTTGGCAGTTAGGTGGAGCTCCTGGAGAGTAAGAATACAGGCAATTATTTCTCTGAATATTTCATTGAAAATGTAACTTTTCTGGCACACTTAAAGCATTTGTTTAGCTAAGGGGAGTTGGACAATGAGTTAGTTTGTATTTTTATTTTTGTGGGGGGAGTTCTTTTTTTCTGTTTGTTTCTTTGTTGATTTTGGTTTGTTTTTAAGGAAAGGATATAAATAAATTATTGTTTGTGGCTCCACCAGACTTGCCATAATGCTGTGGTAGGAAATCATTTTAGGCAGCTATAGGTAACAGACCTAGATCTCCCTGTGTCTTTTGGCAGCATAGAGTATCATTGCATGGCAATAAAAAATTGTTACTTTACAGAGCTTTATTTGTCCCTGTTCAAAATTATGATCTTTTTTGTTCCCCGGGTTTTTTGATTCCTTGATATTTTTCTCTTACAAACTGCATTTTTCCCTTACACAAAGGGACAGCACAAGCTGTATTTAATTGCAAAAGCTTATGTAGAACTTGGACTACAGTTCACCTCATACCTTTATGACACTGCTCCTCAAGGGATTTTTCATATGTCATTAGAGTGAACACACTGTTGTTTTCCTTTCAGCAGGATACATCATACACTCTTTAGTCTTTTCCTGCATTTGGTTATTTAATCCTAAACTATGACCATGCTGACATGTCTCCAGAAAGTAAACAGGAGTGCAGTCATGAAACAGTAGTTGTGCTGTGGTAGGTGTGACATAGCTCAGGATCCTGGGTGATGGGGGCAGGTGAGAATGTTTTTGGGGTTTAGCAGAAAGTCCAGAGCTGTGGCTGTGTGCACGGAGTAGGGAAGGACATGTGCTTTCTTACCTTAAGGTAACTTATATATGCTACCTTTGATTCTTCAAGCAGGAAGCCTTAAAGTATTCCTGGTGGAATACCATTTCAGGTTGCCAAGGATCTGCTGCAAGTCATTTTGAAGCATAGAGTTGCTATAATTCCGGTGGCTACATTCCTGGCTTGACTTTCCTCTTTTGTGTCCATGTAAGCGTCTAATAGGCACATCAAACTCAAGTTTGGATTGTTTCAATCCATATTTGTGTTACTGCCTTTGGTTGCTTGCATTTCAGAAATTGCAAAATTTTCCATGTTTTCTTATTCCATCCTTTTGCAGGACTCCTTCTAAGGTTATTAAATCATATTCTATATGTGGTGAGGATAGGGGATGGGTTTTTTCCTCTAGCAATACGTCTAAGTGATGCTGTTTGATTTATTCATTTAAATGTCTTTTTACTACATTGTTCTGTTTCCTTTGTAACTTTTCCAATTTCTTTGTTGCTGTGTTTGCTATTAATTCAACAGCTGGTCTTTATGTTTTGAGCAAATGAGTGTGGTGTTTTCTGCTGTCTTTTTCAAAGTCTCTTTTTGAGAATATTTTCAATACCTTCTAATATTCTGTATTTCTTAAGAGCACATTTGCTTAGATGAACTGCTTGTAGTTTTACTAACAGATTTTGGCAGCACTTTGAACTTTTTGGTGGTGACAGGATGTTTGGTGACTTTTGGCTATGTCTGCATACCACACAATCTAGAGAACAGACATTGTCTTATTTTGTGATGGGCCTTTCACATTTTTTGTTGGGATGTAGCAGCCTTTAGACATTTTCTGTATATTGTACCACAGAGCACAGTGGTACACCTGTCAGCAAAGAAATGAAAAGAACCTTTGCTGATACTGTGGCTCGCAGTTCATCACATTGCGTCACGGAAGATGTTAATAATTGTTTTTGCTGACAGTGGCAGTAAATAGAGCTAAGTCTATTTTACATCGCTGATGAGAATGTGTATCTTGTGACTCTTGATGCATACTCTAACTTCAAATCACTTCTCCTTATTCCCTTCCCCCATTTAAACCAAACATATTTTTCTATTTCATTATATGAACATGAGTTAATGATATAGATATGAAATATTAGAAGTCACTTTTATTGCATATTTTTTTTTGACATGCAAGTCTTCTTTGACTTCTTAGTAAAAATTAACAACTACAAATTTCATTTCATCTGTATATGCTGTTATAAATTGCATTATTCACTCAATTGACTCTAACAGTTAAGACGACTACCATCTGTGATCTAAATATATGTTTATATTGGAATGAAGTAATTCATTATTAATGCCTTCTTATAAATCCAGCCCTCATTTAGATGACAATCAGTTCACTTTATGACAACCAGAGTGTGTTTCATTTCTTGCTTGTGTTTGATCATTGTGTGCAAGATGCAGACTCATTTAAAATGTCTTTGAGTAAGGCATACAGGTGTGCATTAATCTTGCATTTTCCTAGCTAGATGATTGGTCCATGATAGATGTAAAATCATACTAGAATATTTGTGGCAAATTTGTGTAAAGGACTGTAAATATTGTATTTTAAACAAGAGGAGAAAAAGCATTTACTTTGCAGTATTTGGAGAAACAGCTGATGAATGTGATTTCTTAAAGCTGTGGAGAAGCCATTGTCATCTACTGAAACAAACATTCAGTCACACAGAATTCTTGGAGGATTTTTTGATGCATAAGGTCCAACAAGTGGTGTCTAGTCTCAATCTTGTTTAATCTTTATTTTCAATCAGTTTATAAATGCATCTTCAAGGCTAGGTGGATTTTATACTGCAATAATTTAAGTTTCTGTGTGTCTGCCATCCTATATATTGATTCATTTAAAAAAAAATCAAGCAGAGTTAGTATGATTTACAGGACATTTCCTAGTCCTTTTTTCTAATACCTTTTCATTATTGTAGAAAACTGAAGACACTGGGAAACTGAATATTTCTTATAGTGATTGGAAGTCTCTCCAGCTGGCAGTAGATGGAGCAGATGGTGTTATGATGCCTTGCAAACATCTCTGAAGCATTCTCTGGTCAAAAGTGATGCAAGAAGAAAATGTGCACTGATGGGATGGATAATCATGCTCATGCCTGAGTATTTCTTCTGAAGCACAAGCATCTAATAAAAGTAAGTCCTTGAAGGTTGGTGGCTGTACTGGAGCTTGATATTGCTCAGAAGTTTATTCCTGCTCTAAGTAATGAATCCATTCTTTATCATTTTTCCCTGAAAGACTTGCCAGTTCTTTCTTTAATACAACTCCTGTAATTGCTCATGTTTGGAAAGATGCTGTAACTTAGCTTCAATATTGTATGTTCTGGAGTGAGAAAACCCGCTGCCCCTTTCTCTCTAATGAATGCCAGAATTATCACAAAGATATGCCCCATGAATAATGTATATAGAGCAATTAAATGAAACTGCTGTATTAGTTCTCATGAGATGTATCTCGTGGAAATGACCATCTTGTAGGCAATGGCACTATGTTTTGACATCTCAAACTAACCACATGTAGGTACTTGTAATATTTTGAATCCTATGAATTTATATTTTTTGTTTTCAAGCAAACACTGTAATTCTAAATTTTGAGTGCATGAATTTATTTATTTGTGTCCTCTGAGACTGCAGAATAACATACGCTGCCAAATTTCAATATGATGTGGTGGTCCTGACAAATGTTTGATGCATTTAGGAGGCAGAAGTAAAAGAGTCAAATTGAAAGTTTCTCACTGTGAAGATAAGTTATTTTGATATCTCCATTTCAGTAAAAGTAATATCTTGAAAATAAGAGCTCTATTAAAAAGTTTTTAGAAGTAATAGCTCTTTTGAAAAGTTTTACTGAGGTTGCTGCAGTGATGGCAGATGGGGAAATGTATTCTTCTGTGAACATGACTCCATCACTGTGAAATGCTTGAGATGTGTAAAGCTGTGTCAGCCATATGGGAGAGTAAAGCAAGCACAAATGCTGAGACATACAGTTTGCTGCAGCCTTGTGAGCTCTGCTTCAAAAATGATACAGAAAGAAATCACTGCTGTCATGGGATGTCCAGCTCTGAGCAGGTAAGTCTGTTCAACATAGCCTTACTTAACTGTTTAGATCCCCAAGCTGCTAGGAACCTATAACTGTGCTCTCCATAAGTTTAAAACCGATAATCCACAAAATCAATTTGTTCTCTCAAGAAGACATCTTGAGATGAAAAACTGAAATTCAGCTTGCTTACAGCTATTAAACCACATATGGTGCTTTTTAGAACAGCCAAGGGACAGAATAGTCCAAAGTAGGATTTTCAAAAGTGCTTAAGACATTTAGGAGCATAACTGACACTAACAGTCTATGGGATTTACGCTCTTACACACCTCTGGCACTTGATTAAAAAATCCAATTTTAGCAGATAGTGCTCTGGACTGTTACTGGGACTTAAGTTCTGTTGATTCAGCTATGACCTGCTGTTGTGGACCTGCTGTTTCAGCTCTCTTTGTAACTCTCATCTTATATTGGCCTATTTAGTTAGGCATTTTAAACCCAAAAAACCTTCAGTGGAAGGGTTCTCTTCCTCTGCAATCTAGTGCAATAGCCGCTATTTCTATCTAATGTCTACAATGATCTGAGAAGCTGAACGTGGGTCTTAGATTTGCAGGTGTATTGTTCAAACAAACAAATAAATACTTTAGGGCAATGTTTCCATCACTGCATAGAAATTTCAGCATTCAGCAGATGATCAACATGTGAGTGATGTAATATACTTGTTAAGTCAATTTTAGAAGAACTTTGCTAGATTATATGATCCCTTTGCTAGATTATATGGTCCTGCTCTGGCAGGAGGGTTGGACTCGAAGATCTCCAAGGTCCCTTCCAACCCCTGACATTCTGTGACATCCTGTGACAACTAATCAGGGACTAGAGGTCGTTGCCTGTTTCGGAACATTAATGGAGAACTTCTTTGTGTAATACTTGACTGAATATATAAACTCAAAGTTTTAGTTCCTGAATATTCATAACTCAAATATTGTCTGAGAAACTCAAAAGTGGAGGGGAAAGAAACACCAGTCATGAGAATTGTCTGTCATAGGAAACTGCTCAATCCAGCTATGATCCACATATGTTATATGCTTGGTCTCCTTTGTCCAGATCTTTCACAAAATGTGGAAAATATCTGTGCATAATTTCAGCATATTAAGATAAGGAGTAGGTCTTATTATTTTTCTCAGAATAGCAAGAGCTGTTATTACTTCACACAGATCGCAAGCATTCAGAAACCATCTGAAGCCCTGCTACACCTGATATTTGGGGCATAACAATGTCTTGCACTTAAAAGCAGAAGAGTTGTGCATGTAAAGTTTTGCAAGTGTTGTGGAACTTTAGCTTAATTTTCTTCTTCACAAGCACCCAGCCTTAAATTAAAAGCAGTTCTATAAACATTGGTATTAAGAGAATATTAAATATTTGAGCCTCCTTGTTCATTGCAACTTTTGATTAAGCTTTTCCTTGAGGTTGGCATCTACAAGATCAATTTTGTTTATATCTGAAGAAATTGAAAAGGGTCGTATAAAGTGAGCCACTAATATCAACATTATCAGGGGAAAGCCTGCTGGAACTAAGCATTAGCAAATAGGAATTCTGGAATCTTCCTTTTTTGTAGATACTTTCTTAAACAAAGGAGAAAAAGCAAACCAATCACTCACATTTAGAAGAGTCACTGTCATGCTTTATAGAAAAGGAAAGTTGAAAGAATTTAGATGCAGAACTAATTTTTTTTTGATTCCTTCTTCAAAATACACAAAGGAACTAGAATTTATTTTGAAGTCAAAGAGTTGCTATGTAGCTGAGCATAAGCTGATTTTTTCCCTCTTTACTGTCAGAGACAACAGAAGGGTGTTTATATTTGTTAAAATTCATATTCTATATCATATCATGAAGGATATACAGCCAAGCATAAAGCACGTGCTTTAGTATATAAACTGTACTGTGTACTTCTTGAACACCACATGCTGACATTATTTTCCATTTTTTAAAGAAATGTGTACTTTTGTTTTATGCTGACAGTTCTTATCAGTGTCCATTTTGTCAAAGAGTTCTAACACTGCTTCAGGTCTGCCCATAGATACTTGTTATTGATGTTACAGCTTTGGTGATCAGAAAGAGTTTATTTTTTTCCCAATTAACTTTTTTAAAAACTCAAGAAAGATAAATAAAGTAATTACATGTAATAATTAGAAAGCCTTATATAATGAAGCAAGAATTTTAAGATTAATAAATAGCTGAACATGAACCTAATAGCCTGCTTAATTAATCACTAAACTATGGAACAACTGCAATTCATATGTCAATCCAGGCTCTTTTAGAGGAGTGATTTGAATCAATTGTTAATGAAATTGAGAAATTTAGAAGCAGCTTTCTGACTTTCAAGTGACAGGGCTCATATTTAACTCAAGAAATGTGACAGTTAATGACAACATAAAAGTACTGTGAATTATTTTCCAGATCATGTGAGAATAAGAGCGTCAACGTATTGAAATAGCTCATAGCTGATCAATGTGAAAATAAACAGTTATAATGACATATTTAGAAATCTATGATGCTGCTTAAAATTATGTGAGTTTTCCTGAAACAAACCAAGGACATAATCTTACAAGTATAACAACAATATTTCAAGAATTCTCCTACTTTGACACATAGACAAATATTCTCTTACTACATTTAATATGGTAGTTCTTTAGAAATTATCATTACCTTTGTTAAATCAATTATTTCAAACTGCAAAAGTATTTTCATGTCTAAATCTTCTTTTTTTTTTAATGTAATTAATAGACTTACTCAGTTACCTGAATTTAAATGATTCTGCTGTTGAATTTGTTTCCTTAACTTTGCACTTCCAGCCACACTTCAATTAATTAAAACTTCATCCAGATACAAAGAGACAGTTATTGTGTGTTAATGAAATATCAGTGGAAAGTGCACTAATCAATAATTAATTTAATTAAAGTGTATATGAGACAATATTGCTATATAATTAACTGAAGACCACATAACACATGCATATTTAAATTTTCATTAATAAGTTTGTTAGGAATTTTAGATCATGCTGCTTTATGGATTTACATGAGAAGTACACAGTTAAAGTGTTTGTCAAAGGGATTCTGGAATACATATTAAATGCAGTCCTGAATCATTTTGACAGCCACGTAGCAAATTTAGGCAATTGAAGCCACACTAAGAATGAGAGTGTTGCCTTCTTGGAAATGAGATAAAAATCTGCAGGATTCTTCTTTTAAACTTTGAGAGTCAGATCTCTAAAGAACCCTATAAGCTCAAGCTACATGTGAGAAAACATACTTTATACTTGAAAATTGTGCCTTAGAAAAGATTATAAACAATGAAAGTATTTTTGCAATTTCATAGCTAAAGCTGGATCATCAGGCTAACATGCTGTTCAGGCACCCTACTTATTTAGGACTATGTTCTATTAATATTGATGAAGTTACCTTATTTGCTCATTGTGAATGATTTTTTTTCTGAGAACTTAATGAATCTGCTATTTAAAGGTGCTGCTAATTTGATATTTTAAATTCAAAATCAAAAATAAATTAAATTCAAAATATTTTAAATTAAAAATCAATAATACTCTTTATGTCTCCTGTATGTCCAAAATTGATTACAGTTTGTGTTATTAATTATTATTTTACCT
>JAAGNO010006624.1:0-41633 GCA_033439905.1 Ceryle rudis | reverse complement strand
AAAGACCTGTATGCATGGGACCCACTCCCTACTAACAGAGGATAAATGTAGGTCATCACTGTACTCTAAGATTTTCCCGGGCACTGGCCACAGGGAGAAGGTGTACGTGCTTGCTGTACGGTCCTCTCGTGGTAGGTGTTCCTTTTCTCTTCGGCTGAGGTGATTGCACATTTAATTTTGTAGTGCTGCTTTCCCCTCGTGGTCTTTACACCAGCCTCGATACTTCTTAATGTCGGAATTTCAACTAGAGGATGCCCGTCTTTCTGCACCGACGTTAGCTCTCTTTGATAATAATTAGCAGTCTCCAGAATTCCCTTTCTCTAATACTGCTTTATACGGCATGTGAGGCACTTTAGTCTATGGAATCTGTCTCAACAGCACTTATTTGTAATCTAAATTTATGGACAGATTTCTTCATTACTTCGGAGAGAAGAGAGTGTCTCCTTTTATTTCTGCCTTTCCAGGTACAGGTGAGCCTCAAAGCAGTTTAGAACTTTGAAATCTAAACCAAAAATATGGTTAGCTATCTCCAACCTAAAGGCTTTGGAATTTGCGTTTGTATTTATATATATATCTATAAATATATATATTTATACATATTACTACTATCGAAGTTTTGTGCTGTGTTTTAGTTGGGTTTTGGTTGGTTGTTTTTCTAATGTATTGTACTTATTCTTTACACTGTATTGTTTTCAGACATTAGCTTTTATGAAACAAATGTTTAAAATTGTTGTTTCCAAGACTGGAAGAGTTTTTTGTGACCCTCAAAATAAATCTCACTTCTCAAAATTAGAAATAAAATTGTGTTGCTGTATGTTTCAACTTGGAGAAGAATCTCATTAGTTTGTTTCAGTTTGTGCTTTAGTGTTGCAGTTGGTTTCAATGGTATTGGTAGATGTTTAGTTACAGAGTGACATGTGACAGATCTAAGTCCAAAGTGGCTAATGAAATCATACAGCAGTTTCTCTGACAGATCAATACACTTCAAACTAATACATACTTTTGTTTCATTATGTACTTTTGTCCTCTGTCTACTTAAAAGAAACATCAGCATTATAATTATGCTCTAAAAGACTAGTCACTGTTCTAATGTGATGCAGGGAACTCACGAATTTCTGCTGGAAAATAACAGACATCTCTGTGTTTTGGTTTCTGCTGTGCTTGCCTTACTCATTTCCTCTCAGTGCTAAGAAATAAAATGAAGTGGTGCATAGTGATGGTATTCAGGTAGCCTTTATCTTGCTTCTGCTAGATCTACAATTGCTATTCCATTACTACATTATCTACTTTTAATCCTACTGACCGAGAAATGATTTATAGACTTGACTGATTTGCTGAGTGAATATGCGTAGCTCTTCTTTCAAATGCAGTGTTCCCCATTTTATCACAGTCTTGCTGAGTTATTACAAACATTTACTGAAAGTCATGGGGGTGAGAAAAGAATGTGGTATGCCTGCGTTAGAATTTATAAGTTTAATTTATAAAGCCTGAGATGAGGTGCTCAAATCCTTGAAACACTTTTATGCCTAAAAAGAGACTTGCATCATCCTTGCAGCTTCTTCTCTGCCACATTGTCAACTGTTGTCTGCTGACCATTAGGGCTGTAATGCTCATCACATACAGTCCAATTAAAAATAACTGGATTTCTGAATGGAAGAAGCTGGCATATGTAACACACAGAAGATCAGTATGGTCATTTTTGGGAAGGCCACAGAAATTTTTGTAAAACACACTGAAACAGAAAAAAATGTCTTCCCCACAGTTCACTCACTTAAAGTAGTGCCTAGTGAAGGTTCTAGGAGAAAAAAACGTAAACATTTTTTTCTCCCCCCCCAGTCAAAAAGAAACACTGTAAATATTGGAAACCTTGAAAAAACTTATACAAAACTGTAGCATTCAGTAAACCATTTCTCACAGTGACTTATATTTTAATATCTTTAATGCTGTGGAAAAATAACTTTCAGAAGTTCCATACCTTCATCAGAAACTATCTCAGGTAGTGAGGTCTAACAGCTCATTGAGCAGTACTTCAAGCAATGAGCAACTTCCTCACTATGATGCCAAAAGGAAATATGTAGGATGTTCTGTCCTGGGTGACCATTAAAATTAAGAGCATACTCGGCTATGCCCCCTTCTAATCGAGTTCATAAACCATTGTGTCACAAAAAGTAAAACCCATCAAGATGATCAGAAAAAAACATTTAACAAGACCAAACTGTACTTCCAGGGTACACATGCTTGTTAACTAGTTGATCTGAATAAGATGGAAGTAAGGCTTGTCAGTGAAAACCATTGTGGAATGAACAAAAGCTAAGTCTGCCCCATTAGTTGATGTTAAATGCCAGCTCTTTGCTGAAAGGATGAGTCCCTTTGGATGTATCTCTGTTCCTCCACTGCCAGACAGCAGATCCTTTTCATTATCTCTGGCAGTCAAGAGGCTTCAATTATTCTTCTCAGATGTAATCTTGCAGCACACCTATGCTTCCAGTCACATCCAGAGCAGGCTGACAAGATGTACTTTACTGAGATGATTCTTAAATTCAGCTTGACGTTCAAGGAGGCAGCCACCTACTTGCTGAATAAGATGAATAAACACCCCAGAACTTAGCTGGTGTCTGTTTCTTAAGTTCCTGTCCATTTTTCAATGGAACTCATGGCTTTGTTTTTTATCTTCAGAGTCCGGAGAAGTTCAAGTCATGCTGTACACCTTTGTAGAAATCAATACCAGCTGCCTCTCATCTCTCACCATATAGGGCTAGATCCTTCTGATGCTCAAGTTCTTTTTTTCTTTTCTTTTTTTTTTTTTTTTAATGGAAATTGTAGACTGATATGTGGCATGTTGCACAGATCATCCATGCATCAAGTACCAAAAAAATGGGGCCTTTCTAAGCAGTGTTTTGCAATTCTTTATGTAGTCTTTATATACATATTAATGTTTACAAAAGTATCTGCTTTTGCAATTATTTGTGTTTTACTACGAATATTTGCATTAAGTCCTCTAAAATTTTAATATTTGACTTCTCTAAGAAAAACATGAAAATTTGGTGTCGGGAAGAGGTGGAAGTTATTTGAGATGTCTGTTAGGTTGACTGAGCATCAGTTACGAGGTCTTCTTGTGGGTAAGACTGGTAGTCTTTTTGTAAGTATCTTCGTGGCTCATAAACATTAAAATTTTACATGTTTCAGATGGAATATAATTGTTAATTTTGTTTACAGAAAGTGTTTGCTTTTCTCCTGAAAAAAGATCAGTGGTTTAGCTAATCAGACAGTTTTACACAATTTGCAAATAACCACTTAACTGTTATAGAAGTAGGCAATATCAATAATTCAGCTTGAATGCCAACATTTTAAAGATAATAGAGATTTTTGTACTAAGATTAAAAATAATAGTTTTATATGTACTTAAATGTCTTACAAAAATACACTTCCTGCACACTGGAGATAATTTAATGTGTGATTAGCTCTTGCAGTGCCTGGGCTTTCAGGAATGTGTATGCATACCTGCATTTGATAGGATTATTCAGGTGGTTAAAATGAAACACTTTAGTACCCCTCTTTTTCTAGTGCCAGTGGTTAGCTAGTATTCAGAAATTTGTGGGCTATTTCTCTGAAACATCATAGTGTCAAGTGGCTTTTTTTGATCCCAACCTATTTGTATGCAGATAATATGAACAAGCCTTGTTTCCTTGAATGCAGTAAGTCTTGAAATGAGTGATGAGACCGGGCTGCTTGCTTATAATGCCAAGCCTGCACACAAACCATCTTGAAGCAGTACTGTGCCCCCAAAGTGGTTATTTCACTCATTCAAAGCAGAGATTTTAAATGTCCCCTCATGCTGTGATGAACTGTGCAGACCTTGCAATCATTCATGGATGTCTGTTGAAAGATTTCCCATTAGCTTTGGACTAATTGGAGCTGAAGCTGAGCCCTGTCCATACTTTCCTATAATGCATTTCACTTCTGATCCTGAATCCCCTCCTGTCCTGATCCTATACACCTCTGACTGTTGTGGTCTTGCCTGCTTTTTGTCCATATCCTCTTTTCCCTTTTTTTCTGCCGATGAGGTGTCAAATTTTCTAAACTTTGTGCTGAAGACATTGCTATGTCCTGTTATACTGCTGCAAGTGATCCTTCAGGTGTCCTAACCCTCCTTTGATCTGTGACCTTGCCCTGAAGCAGCAATTGTCTTATCCACAGTCTTGTTCAGGCCAAGCAGGAAGTTCTGTCACTCTGTGCCCTGTTTACATATTCCTGGTGTTTTCTCGCTGTCTCCTTTATTTTCTGACATCCTTGTACCTTCCTGGCATAAAACGTAGAGTTCCACCAAAGGAGTGCATTTCTATTCAAAACTCATTGTACAAATCTCGGCTTACAGGACTGAGCACCTTTTTTTCTGCCTTGTCACGCTGATCCACAATTTGGAAGGTCATTTCTATTCTTTGCCATTAGTAAGTTAGCAAGCATTAAAGTGTTCCTTCACTTACCCTGAATAGAAAATGGATTTTATGCAAACAAGGATAGATCATAACTATATCAAGAACTGCCCACAGATCATAATTATATCTAGCTTACAAAATTTCAGATGCATTAGTCTTTGTAAAAGTGCTTAATAATTAGAAAAATAAATGCCTGTCCCTTGTGCCTGGTGTGTCTTATTTGTTGCTCATAATCCTTGTTAGAAGGTGAAGAATGTTATAGGTGAATTTAGTCCCTAACTGAATGACTTTTCTTAAAAACAACCTACATTTAAGTTGAGAAGAGAAACTCTGTTGAACACTGTCATGAAACCTGACCAGATCGTGCTTGTTCAGGTGGACGATTGCATCTGATTTTGTCATGCGCTCATTACAATTAACTGCATTAGCAGATAATACGTGATAATGAATGAAGGAGTGAGCCTGAAATTACACAAATCTTTTCTCACTATAATGATTCATCAGGTAGGATTTGTTTCAGCTTTCTGCTATATCTTTTTTTTTATTATTATCCCACGCTCTGTAGTGATGACAGTTGTGATGGGGAACAGGCAGAATTTACTGCTGGGAGCCTTTGTTGATAAGCTTGATGCAGGGATCTTGGGCCTGATGATGATTCATTGATGATCAAGTGCAGTGAACAGTTCTATGTGCATATCCGAGCAAGGCATTTTTCTAGAGGACAAAACAAATTGGTGACATTATTATTCCTTCCTGTAATTTCTTACTTCTTCCTCTGAAATGACAATATCCAATAATTTTTCTTGCCTGAGAACCCACAGCAAAGTACTAGGGCAGTTATGTATCATGATGTCCACGGTAAGAGAACTTTTCCTGAACAGTTCTCAGCCATGAGGAAAGGTTATCATTGACTTGGTCTTGTCTTTTCCAGCTGGGGTAGATGAGCTGTGCTATAGACATTTCTGTTATCTTGCTTAACTTAAAAGAAACATTTCATTGTCGTGGCTGCTCCACCCTTAAGCAGATCATTACACAGACAGAGGATAGTTTTATAACATTAAAGTATGTACTTCTTTTGATTGACTTCAATGACCATGGAAGGCTACTGGTAAAATAAAAACTGATGTGTAACCCCTAGGCAAGTGGCGATGGAAGAGATGGGCTTAGTCTGCCTTGTCTTGTAGGAACCTTGGCAAATGCAGTGTGCGGTCCCCGCACACAGATATTGCTGTCAGGCTGTGTAGCTCCTCTTTCAATTTGAGGTAGGGCTGCAGACACCTGCCTATTGCCAGTTTCTGCTTGTCAATAGACTTGTCAGTTCCATTTTGGTATTCATGTATTGTCAGCCAAATAACACTAGTTTATGAAAATGACCAGTTCCATTTACTTTTCATAATCTGTTGAAAGGAAAAATGTTTCTGACTGAACGGGAGAAGGAAGGAGCCGTCAACCCTGTTTTGTGATTACTGCCCACAAATGTTCTCACATTTTGCTTTAAAAAAGTATTCTGACAAAAATATTAGCACTAATAGTACAGTATGCATATGCTCTCAGAGTATAAATAGTGCAACTTCATCTCATGAGATAGCTCAGGGCTCTATCCAACGACTTCAGTGAGGTTTAAGGTTGCTCAGCACCTCACAGCAGGTGCTCAGCATGCCAGAGGATGGCAACATGCTAAACTTGTAATCACATGAGGTACAAAGCACCATCAGTACTTGTCCAAGCCAATGGCAGTCACAGAGCCTTGGTGCCTGCAGCATCGAGCCTTTCCTTCTCCAGTGAATGTCAAAAAACATTTCTCTATCACACTGGATCAGCATCCTCCAACAGACGCATCCTACAAACAGCACTCTATCAGCAGCACACTTTCACATAGGAAGGGTAACTCACTCGAGAAGTGAAACACCTAACTTAGGTGACTGAATTACCCTCCACTCCCTTTTCAGACAATAGGGAAAAATAACCTCCAGAGAACAAATCTTCATTCAAATGTAAGTGCTGAAGATTAGATGGGATGGATCCCACCCAAGGTGTCCACTATATTTTATTCACTCTTTACAAGATTTCCTTTTGTTACATGAAATCTTACAGGGGAATTTTTATCAGTCAACAGAACAAAGCCCATCTCATTTACAGACTACCAAGGATAGACATGTCTACTCTTACATAAATTCTGGATTTGTAAAGTTAATATTCATTTACAAATACATATGCCATCAAGGCGATGTATTGCGTTCAAATAGCAAATGGATATTCTTTCTAAAGTTGCAGTTTGTCAATTTTAACACTGCAGGATGAAGCGGACACTGACAATGCTAATGTATTCAATTTAGAGACATTGATACAGGCTTCTGACAAATCTGAGAGTGGCCAAAATTATTTCAGGGGAAAATCAGAAATGGGAATTAACAAGGAGTGTCTTTTACATATGGAAAATCCCATTAGGAATTATCCTCTTCTAAACATTCCAGTTTAATTTTTTGTGTAATCTACTGTGTTTCTTTTCTTTCTGATTGTTTGCCATATTTATTATCTCTCAGCTAAAGTAATTCAGGAAATATTGCTAACAAGAGCCCCACATTTAACCTTTCTTAGCCTACCATTTCTTTTGCATGTAACTGAGTAACTTCGTAGAGGTCACATGTAGACACTGTACTGCATGAACACTGTTTCAAAAACCTTTCATGCAATGTGTTGTGTACCCTGAAGAGAAAAATGTACTTGCTCCCTGAATACCACCTATTCTGTTTGAGTAAAATATTCCAGGTTTTCGAGGCTTATGCATTTTTTCTACTAATGATTATTAAAGAATTATGCAGTACAACCTAAAATCTTACATATATAAGGTTTATAATACGTATGCACAGATATATACATGTATATACAATAGATATATGATGTATCACATATATAATCTGTATCATATAGAGTATATTTATGCACATATATAATATTTATACAAAAGTATATATAACTGTATTTATAATATTTAAGCATGCACATACAGACAAATTCTGGGCTGTGGCTGAGAACTGGAGAGAAAGTCTCAGTCTCTCTTTCCCCTCTCACCCCCCACCCGCACTGCACAAAGTGAGAAATTTTATTTCAACTTCCTGCAGTCTTTTTCCCAGAGAAAAGGAATTTAGGAGTATAACAAAATTCACCTGTACATAACCTTTGAAACACTTCCTATTCTCTGCCCTTAATCTTTTCTGCTACTAGAGAATAATGAGGTCTTTTTAAAAGTAAGACTAATGAAATAGCAGCAGCCTTATTTGTTGCACCATCCTCTTAATACATGCACACATTTATTTGTCTGAAATACATGTTATTTATTTTTTTCTTGAGGAATACAACCATGCACATTAAGTCAACGTTCTATAGTAAAACTCCACAAAATACTAAACTCACCTGTAAAGTCTCATATTAATCAAGGAAAGTTTCTATTTATTTATGCTATTTATAAAAACCCAATACATACATTTTTCTATGTGAGTGTTCGGCCTATATATCACATAAACTGTCAAAGCTATAACTAAATATAAAAACTGTTATCTTATTTGTCCACAGCATATATAGAAGAGAAAATTAAAGTACACCAGCCTTCAGTTTTTCCCTCCACAAATAAGTCTGCATTTGTCCAGTTTCTTGACTAGGATACAAAGAAGGACAACTGTCCATTCTCTAGCAAGCCACATTTTGTCCAATTGCCAAAGCATTACAAAGGTATTTGCACATTGATTTTATAGTTGTTTTGGGTTTGCATCCTGGTACCATTCAATTCACTCATGATACCATTCAAATTTTAGAGTATAGACAAGTCTTGGCATCATGAAAGACAAAGATACTCATTCATGATGATGACTCAAACCCACTTTGTCTTCAAAGGTGGTGATGTGGGTTGCTCTGCTGGTCAGTGATGACCAAACATTTGGTAATCTTGAATTAAAAGGTTTTTTCAGTACTGTATCCTAAAAAATTGTCATGCTCTTATACTTCTGTGTCTGTGTCTCTAACCGTGGCTGATGTCTGGCAGGCTCTAGTACAAAGCTAAAAATTGTCAGCACTGCTGAAACAGAATGATGAAGCAGTGCTCCTTGTTGGATGATAAAGAATGGGAAATCTTTATTAGAAATCCATGGAAAAATAATTTCCTTTAGAACCCTATCAGAACCTCAGTGCCAAGAAAATTGTCTGAATGTGGATTATTTTTGTTCATGCACTAGGATTCTGGAAGCAGAAAAGTTGGGGGATTTTTTAGCAGAAACTGATGATTCATAGAAAGTTTAGCATCTTAGTGCTTCTTCATATTATTGACTGGTGGCTACCTCTGATTATTAATGAAAAAGTGATCAGTAATAGTCCCTGTATAAATATCCAGGTATAAATATGTCAGGTCTGCTTGTGACTCCTCAAACAATGACTGAACAGAACAATTCAAACATGGTTACCTTTGGCAATCATTAGGCCCAGTGAAATTGCTTTTTTTCCTTCTGTTCTGTCTAAAACCAAACTTCCCAACTATATTTTTTCCGGTGTTTTCTCTATTGCTCTTTACTTCCTCACTGAGATCACCTAGCAGCATGTCAAGTTAAAGTTGTCGGCCTATCCCAAGACACTGCTCAGATCAGGAATGTCTGTTATATTTTCACCCGGATCCTGAAGAAAACTAATAAGCAGCTCACTGGGATTTGATTGCATGCTGGGCATGAATATCTTGCAACCATCCTGTGGATTTTTGGGCCAGTGCTTTCACCAGTGATGCCAAACTTGTACCCATATGAGTTAAATTTCTTCTCACTGAAGAGGACTGTTTTGTTTCAGATGGCCTCCGTCCCCACTGTGACACTAGGAGCAGAAATAGTGACAGAATAGCACGACAGCCTTTCACCTACCCAGCATCAAAGGCAGTGTCATTATCTAGGTCATATAGGTCTCTCTAATGTAAGAATTTGGAGGTCAGGGTTTTGAACAGGTATAGTTTAGAAATTACCTATATTCCTGGGCACTGAAAGATCTATTTACCCTGAAGGAAAGCCATTTATTGAAAGGAGCCTTAAAGTGCCTCTGTCTAAACATGGATGTTTGCTACTGCATTTTAATTTTTCTCAGGTTCAGTCAATGGCTCCCTTACAATTATTATCTGAGAATATATTGCTTATTTTATTCTTACATGAGTTATCTTTCCTTTTTTTTCCCTGTAATTAGAAATATGTGAATACAAATAGGAGAACAAGTCTGACAAAACCTCGAACAATTATAATCCTAAAGATTAGTTTCTTGACACTAAAAAGGGCTGAAATTGTTGATGCTTCTAATTTCCTGATAGGCTCTGTCACAATTAGAATTACTGCCTAAAGCTGTAAAATTAGATGGTTTACTCCCATAACAAACCAATAGCATGAAGATTACTCCCAAAGTAGCTAATTCTTTTTTTATTCTGAATCCATACGTGCAAATATGACATTTCCTTAAAAAAACTCAAAAATACTTTTCAAATAGACAAACATTTTGTAATATTTCATTACCAACAAGGTTTCATTGGTTAAACGATTGAGAGAGACATTGTCATGTAGAATTTATTCATACACAGTAAATCAAATCAAATCTCAAGACGAGACATAAAAGCTCAGCTCAGTAAAGAATTAAAGAAATAATTTTAAAATTGTCAATATGTTACATTTTAGCAGTTTATGAGCAAACTAATTATGTATACCTGAGACGTACTATGATCTTTCACCCCTTAAGATTTTTTTCATACAAGTGAATAGAAGGAAAGATGCCTGGGAATATACAGCCATATGAAGAGCTCCAAGATGCAAGATGCCAGTCCCTGTTCTCAAAACAGTACTTGAATAGAGTATAAATGAACCAAATAAGTCTGTTGCTTTTCCAAATGAGGCAATAAATGCTGATGTCTTGGAGCACAGAAACAGTACATTTATTTTCACATTTGTGAAATAGCAAGCATTTATTTGCATGCTTGTCATTAGGGCTAAGTAAATGGTCTGTAACCAGACAGAAATGGGAGAGCTACCCATTCAGAATTCAAGAGCTTAAGCTATATTATTCAAGATAGAATTTCACAAATATTTCTGAATATTTTATGATCTTTAGGAATGAACACAAGTTCATCTATCTGCTAGTTACATAACACTGCCACTCTTACAAAAATAGAAAGTACAAAAACTCAGGCTCTGCAAAAGGTATAGCTGCCCACAGTGTTCCAGTTTATGGGCTCAGTCCTCCAACGCATTAAGTGCTTTGGTCCCAGTCCAGCAAACTACTCAAATATCTGCTTAACAGAACACACGTGAATAACTCTGTTATGCTAAACTGCTACTAGAGCTAAATAGAAGAGTCACAAGGTCCTGATATCATAGGTGACATCTCTCCTTCACTGTCTATAGGAAATGTTAGCATTACACTTGCCTAGTTCACTGGGGTTTTATATGCCACCATTCATAAAAGTGAGTCTATAATGTGCCATATTCAAGTGGGAGAGGTCTACAAAATGGGTAAAGAGATTTTTTTCTTTCTTAGCAGTTTCTTCCAGGAGGAGATGCTTCCAGGAGCTTGAAGGGATTATTAGAATTTGGATCAGGGTCTGAAGGAGATAGACCTCCCTTCTCTCCACTAGCTGTATATAATGCAATGTATGCTGGACATCACCTAACTGGGAGATGCTGCCTCTCCCTTTCCCACCTCTTTACTGACCTTTGCATAAAGGGTGAATGCAAAGCTTGTCACTGTGTGTCCTGGTTAGCAGACTGAGGTTTTTGCAGTCAAAAAGGCTTATGCTGCACTTATCAAATGCAATAGTGAGTCTGCTCCAGCATGGTCATCGTCAAAGCTTCCAAAGAGTTCTGTCTGACCCATCCAGGACTCTTGCCCATGGTAGTATGATTCCTCTTCTCGCTCTTCTCCCCATGCTATTTGACCTTTTAACATCAAAAGCAGTTTGAAATCCATGTCAGGTCTGGCCTTTAATGACACCCAAGTAGTTTATCATCACATGAACTGTGCTTTGTGATGCACGTTATTACTAATACTCCTCCAACATTTTTCACCTCTCACATGATGAATGTGGGCTAGTGCATTATCCCATTTTCTGTGTGCATCATGAAGCTGCTCCCTTCAGTGTTGTTGCAGTCTCTGTTATTTGCTTTCTTGCTATCTATCCACCCGTGTATAATATGACACAATTCCTACTCTAATCTCAGAATGAAAACACCAAGAGCTTTAAAAATTTCATACATCTCCAGAGCACCGGAGGTTGCTTTTTACCTAAAACAATGTTCAGATGGCTGTCACAAAGACAGTAAAAGTGAAATGTCAAAAGCTGTAAGATGAAAAGCTCCACATGGTAGATACAAGATTCAGCGCACGGTAACTCCCTCTTAATAAACAAGCAAAGATCTATTGGAAGGAAAATATCCCTGCATTTGAAATTTAACTGCCAACCATCCACATCCTACACATAACTGTCAGAAAGGATGTCTAAATCTGTCCTCATTTATAACATGTGTTGTGACAAGATTTGACAGTCTCTGAAAGAGCTATAATTGCCACCTAAACATCCAGCATTTTGTCAACTGAGATCATGTTTAGGGAAAGCATTTATTCACTTTAAAAAAAAATAGCATTTTTTCTTTCTTCTGAATGAGATGACAGATTTTTATTTTTTTTTCTCATTAAGGGCTGCAAGTCAGATTTAAGGATTTTTTTTGTTCCTTTCTTCTTTTCAGCATTTTCAAAGAGACAGAAGTTGAAACTTTTCAGATTAAAAGAAGAATGATTAGCATGAGGAAAGCAATAGGTATTTAACAGAAATACCATAAGGACATCTACCAAGATGCTGACACCACTGAAAATTTCTGAATGTCAAGCTGTTTTTGAGAGATGCTCTGCTGAACATCCTAACAGGTACCAAGGTGAAAGAGGGGGAAGACTATCCCAGTATTTGCCATTTTGTTACTCTGAATAAATATTGTGTAGTTTTATTCCAGTGCCTATAGTCTTCCTAACACAACCATAAACATTGCTGCAGGATGGAGATGGGAGATATTGGTGGTATGCTCCCATCCCATGATGGGAGCTGTTGGCATGAAAAGCAGAAAGAATGTTTTGGATGAGGGGAATGAGTCCTGTATCTTGGGCGTTAAAAGTCTGTATAGTTGGGATTGCAATTAATGTATAACCAAGTAACTTCCCCTTATGGTTCAGAAGTACACAAACACTTACCAGGTCTAGGAGTTTCTGTCTTAATTGCTTTCTTGTAGTACTGAGTGCTAAAAGTCACCGCTACTAGAGCAGACACTCCCCAGCAGTATTGTTTTAATTCGCTCTGGCAGAAAACATGGTCCTTCTGTATTTATTGAAAAACATCCAGCAATCAAATTTTATTCGCAGGAATGTTCACAAAATTAAACAAAAATCTGCGCTTTGGAGAGCGTTGGTACTAGCCCTGGTAGTTTTTCATATGTGATGGATGCAGGGACACAGAAGCAGGACTGCCTGCAAAGAACATGTGTCCCCAAATCCAGATCTGTTCATGCTTGCCTGGCCTGCCCTAGCCAGCTGCACTATTGGTGAAGAGTGTTTGCCACTTGGCATGTCTGTACTGTTCTGCCATGGGGCTTTTGAGGTAGAAATGGTGAACTCTTCCTCTGTTGGCTGGGGGGGTCAGTAAGTGCATTAAACATTTATTCCTGACTGGAGTTTGACTTGGAAATGGTAAATGGTCTAGGAAGTCAAAAGAAAAAGATCTGCTGTACAAGTGAGAGCACAAGGTTGCATTAAGTAATTTATCCACTTGTTCCGTCCTAATTGCAAGACTTCTATACACTATAATCTATATTTAACTGCATGTTAAGGCTCTTCAACACTCAAATCCCACTCACTGATTCCTTCTCACACAGACAGTTGTCCATAATGGGTGTCCACAGTGACACCACACTACAACAAACCTGGATGTCAGACAGGATGATCACAGTAGTCAGTACAAGACTCAGTTTCAGTTCAAACAATACGTCATAAAATAACAATCTGACAGCCACCAAATAACCAGTTTAAAAACAGTAAGAAAAAGTCTTGCAAACTAGTAACTGCTACTAGTTAAATATAACTGAAAAGGACGTCATGAATGTTGCATGACATTCAGTAAAACTTCAGAAGATGCTTAAAGGAATAGAACCAATTCATGTATCTGTCAGCTTTTGCATGATTACACTGAGACACTGGCAACCAGTACATTTTGTTAGGAGCATCCTTAAACAATGGAAAACATATTTCTGGAAGCAAGTAAGTAAATGGTTTATAGACCTGAATCAGTTATCTGGGCATGCAAAATTACAACTACTGGTCCATTTAGATCTGTTTAAAGTTAATATCTGCACATCAGTCAGACTCGGTTAGTTGAAGCAACTAACAATGAGGGATTTGGTGGGGTTTTTTTTTGCATCTGTCTCAGATTATATATCCCTTACCTGTTCAGAACTTTCCAACATTCCTGTGTTTGTCATGTTGCTTGCTTAGCAAAGCCAGTCTCCCACCCACATGATCTAATTCCTTTGTTGTATATAATGCAATAGAACTTTTGAATTCTACCCCTAAGCAGCTACTGGAGTCAATGGAAGCTGGAGGAGAAAATAGTAGGAATATAGGACAAATTTAGATGCTGACATTTTGGTCAGATATCCAGCAGCTTCAAGCACCTTTGTAACTGAAGACAGCTGGATGTCTCAGGTTTTGCCAACTAGTAACACTTCCCACACAAAGCAATAGTTTCATCATCTCTCTTGTTGCTCTTTATTACGCAGTTTTTAAACATAAGCATCCTGAATGACCTTTTAAAAATTATGATAGAGGGAAGGTGGTAAAGAGAAATGCTTGCACAAGAGGAGGGAATAGAAATACTTTCTGTGGGAGTGATGGTAAGAAAGAACAACCTAGAACATATGCAGAAACCTTGTCAAGAAAAAAAAAAAAAGAAGATACTCAGCTGGGATTCTAGGAAAAAAGGCAGAGAGTTCTTGACAGGGAACTGGACAGAAGGAGGCAGGAGATTTCAGGAAATCTTTAAAATGGATGGGAATGGAAAATACTAGGACTTGAAGTCCTTGATAAATGCATTCAACACCTTCAGCAACTGCCAAATGAATGACAGAACCCCTTCAATGTCAGGTTTCAAAAATTTGGAGTTTATGATCATAAGCATTAACAATCAGTATCTCTAGGGAGAACTGATAGAAAAAGAGAAAGTTGTTTTACAAATTCTAAGTGGGTTGCCTTTCTTCTGAAGGGAAGGAAAGAAAGTTCATCTCTTAAAAATTTGACTGCAGTTTACCTTTCTAATCAACTGTAACACCTCTGCAGTATAGTAATTAGACAAAACATTGGTTTTACCCTCTGTCTTTTGAGGTTTTTTTTATAATTCTTTGTATATTACTAATTCAGACAGAATTTCATCCTGCAGTGGGAATAAATCCAGGAGACGACAGCAAGCAGGAGATTTTTCACAAGGTTCCTTCTGAGAACATTCTCCCATATGACTCTGTTAAGATATGTAATTGATATTAAACTGTAGATCATACTTCTAAGCCTTTCCAGATGCTAATTTGGCATTCCCCCTGGGATACATGTGTCTGGTTAGCTGCATAGGGAGAAAATCAGATAAAGTCTTCCATGTGTGAACCTATGCAACCAGGTCAAGGAGCACAATTAGAAGATGTCCTGCTTATCCTAAAATATCATCCTAACTAGAGCTAAATAAAAGGGTTTGAACTTAGATGGGAGCTGCTGTTAAAATTTTAAATATGTATATATGAAAAATTTAAAAGAAACCTTAAAAAAATGCAGTGAAAATTCCATTCCTTACTCCAGGAGTTTTAATGGCTACAGCTATTAATGACAGAGGGTAGCTGTGCTAATGTTTATGTGCTTACTACTCCAATGTCAGAGACTTTAGTAATTAGTATTTGCATTCAGCTTTTGAGATCATGAAAGATATTATGCCATTTCTTCTGAGTGCACCTTTTTCCTAACACTGAACAACAAGCATTTGGTTGTAAAAATAAGACTAAAATAGCTGTTTTGATGCTTAAATGGATGGAGTTGTGCAGCTCTGAATGCTAATCAGCTGCAGGTAAAGAATGTTTCCTCTTGTGGGAGTTTGCTAAATGTGCTAGCTCAAGCTAAAAATAACCATCTGACCTGCCCTCATCAAAATAACATTGTGGAACTTGTTTCTCCTTACATGATTGAAGAGCAGGTGATATAGTCATACATTTTAAGACAAAAAGAGGTCATTTTCCTCATCTAGAAACTGGCTTATTGCTAGAATGCATCATTTATGGATCTGATGTGGGAAACCTGCTTCATAAATTTTCACATAAAAATCATTCAAACATAAGAGTCAGTTCAGGATTCTCCAATTCTTCTTTGTAACAAAACACCAATGTATTATCCATCCTTAGCATTGTATCGTGTTGCTATGATACAACAATGCTAACTTTAAGTGAAATGGTGCCAGCATGCTAATGGCCATCAGAGCAGTGCAGAGGCTCTGGCTTTAGCTGTTAGGAGGTCTATGGGGAGGTCTGTTCTGGTGCTTGTCAGAGGCCTCAGCTAAATGTCTTTGCAAGAAAGCGTCTCCATGTGAGCTAAAAAGCTGATCTTGCTGGAAAGGGACAGAAAGACTTGCTCTCTAATCCTCACAGACATGTTTCAGAAGAGCAGAAGAATTGTGAAATACATAAAAAGATTCAGAATGGGCCAATAATGGGTTAAGAAGTAAGAAATTGCATTTAAACTAGGACAACGTTATCTGAAGTATCTGTTTCTCAAATATGTTTCCTCCACATTAATTTCCTCATTGGAGGATGACTTAGCTGCTGTTTGGAAAAAAGTTTCACCTTCTGTTTACCCATTCAACTTCAGGGTATCCAGCTGGGGTTTTTTTTTTTTTATTATTTTCATAAATACAGTGGTCATGGAATCATCGAATGGGTTGGGTTGGAAGGGACCATTAAAAGGACATCTACTCCAACCCCCCCGCAGTGAGCAGGGACATCTTTAACTAGATCACATTGCTCAGAGCCCCATCCAATCTGATCTTGAATGTTGTATGTATATTGTATACAAATACATTGGCAACAAATTTAGTTTGAATTCTGTTCTGCAATTGTTCCCTCTAAGGTGAAACTATTTCACTGAAAAATAGTTTAATGGATACAAGAGCTCGGTTCATCTTTATCACATGTTCAGGTTTTCATGTGAAATGCAATAAACTGGAAGTGAATATTTTGACATAATGTGTCAAAAATATTAAGTGTAATACAATTTCTTTTCTGTAAAATTCTTTGGGTGCTGTATTTTAGAAAGTGAAATATGTATCTCAGAAAAATAGATCAGCTATTCACTGTCATACTTCAGAGAGATTTTGCTTTACTGTTGCTCTCAGAAACCTCTAAACACAACAATGATGCAACCTCCCATGACATCTATTCTATTATTTAGTCATCCTGACTCCAAAAGTGGGCTTCTCTAATTTAAACTTTCTCTGCTGCTGTTTTGCAGAAGGGCTGAGGCAGTTCAGTGACTCATTGTCAGCTACAAAAGGGACATTTCCCTGTGCCTAGCAAAAAAGCCCTCAAACCTGTGCAGACCCTCAGCTTACAAAGCATAACCCCTACAGTTTAGTTGCTTCCAAATTGCCTGCACCTCATTTATATACTAATTCTGTCTTTCACGAAACAGAACACAACTAGTTTACTGGTGGCAACATAACCCACACACCATGTTAAATGAAAACAGATAAAGCTGTTGGTAAAACAATGTAAAAAAATATACCTACCTTTTGTTTTAAGAAATTAAGAGACTCAAATTGTGGTTTGAAGGACTGGAGATGAACAATTGCATGTAAAATAAGCAAAATGTCACCTACAGACGTTACAGACTGTTCCTTTGGAAAGCTGAATATGGATATTTCATTGCGTTCCTCAAGTAACTTCTTCATCCTCTAGATTCTGTCTTTCTCTCTCTTGCTCCATATATTCACATATAGAATGGAGGCTCCCAGTTCCCACTTTGTCTAATGTTTTGGATTCACTCAGGCTCCCACATCAATGTCCTAATACATTCTTTTTGAGGTATTTAATAATCCATATATGAAATGTAATAGAAAATACACATCTAATTAAGCCTGTCATATGTAGTGTATTCTTTGCTAGAGAACAAACATTTCTTGTCTGGCTCCTCTGTGGTGAAGGTTATGAGAAAGAGATAGGCATTGTCTTGCCCAGGGATAATTTGAAACAAGCTCCTCTTTCCCCTGTTCCCCAGGTATGTACACATTCATGTGAGTACTCTCTCTCACAGTTCTAGCTCCAGACTTCTTGTACAATTATTAGTGCACATGGGAAATAATTCATTTCATCCCCCTTTACGGTAGTCTTCTATGTATTTGTCCGTAGACAAATGTCAGTGTATGAGCTTGTAGACTACAATGATTTCTGAATTTTTTTCTACTTCTGCAGAAGTTTTAACAACTCTTAGACATTTTTCCCCATAAGAGACTCTAAACCATTCAGATTATTAATGATGTTCCCTAAAATCTGTTATCCTGAATAGAGTAACTGTCGAGTCTTCATATACAATCAAATACAAATCCCCTGTACATACACATCTTCCTTCATTTTTTTCTAGAATTTTACTCGCTTCACATTAAACTAACTGCAACTTTTGATTAATATAACATACTTTCTTTTGGTTGAAATGCCTGTTTTTCCAAGAATGTTTCTGCAGTCTCTTTTGAAGACTGGGATTAAAGTCACTGGCATTTTCACTTTTAAACTTAAAAAGGCAAATGATCACAGAATCGCAGAATCACAGAATGTCAGGGACTGGAAGGGACCTCGAAAGATCATCCAGTTCAACCCCCCAGCCAGAGCAGGTCACATAGGAATGCATCCAGGCAGGTTTTGAATATCTCCAGAGAGGGAAAATGACAATCCTGAGCACTTAGTGGTCATGCCCTATATTCCTTGATGCATTCAGACTCAGTTAGCCATTGCCTGTTGCCAAAGTTATTTGCGATTTCTTAGAAGGAAATAACATCATTCCCACACTTAAACACGACCTTCCTGCAAACTTGGCAAATATTAAAACGAATGGAAGATTTCGCAGTTCAAAGTATAATTTCTTGAAAGTGAAGGACTCCACTTGGCAGTTCCACAGTCAGATACGATAGTGTTTCACATAACAGCACAGAGCTTAACAGGTATATTTATTTATATGACAAAAGCAATTTTTTAAAAGCTATAAACAAATAACCTGATAGGTTAATTAGTCATGCAATACAGCATTGCTCTTCCATAGTTTATTTTCATCAGTCATATTTATCACTGCAGAGCAGATGTCTTAAGGGTGACCCAAGGTTAAAGCAAAGGATAAAAAATAATGAACTGGAGCGGTAGCTGATAAGCTGGAGAACTTCTTGATATATAATTCTGACAGAGCATCTTGTAGCTTTCAGTGTCAACTTCATGCAAGTCTGTTTACCTTTTAATCAGTCAGTCTCTGATCATGGTAATGTTTATTTTGCATTAATTTTATCTGCCTTTGGAGGTAATGTAACTGCGGTAAGAGCCAATTAGTTTTGCACCATCAAGAAGGACAATGAATTGTGACTTGGCAAAACAAAGATAAAATTAACCATTTGCCTAAATGGTGCTTTTCATTGTTTTCTTCTCATAAGGCTTCTTCTGTAATGTTCAGCTCCATGAACAAAATAGCTCAGGATATGCACATTTACCTAAAGTAAAGCATGTTCTGAAATGAACACTACACTAATGTAGCAACTCAGTAATTCAGTGCTCATTTTCCACAAGCCATTAGATCTGTCTAAAGATTGTATTTCACACCCATGAATAAGTGATGCATTGATAAATGAGCTAGCAGTTCTGTTCTTGTCACTAAGGCTTTTTAAGTAAGAAGTAAATTGAGTTGGGTGGGGAATATTTTTTGACACAGATACAACAGCACTATATTTTAAAAAATACTATTCCAAGACTTTTGCTCACAAGTAAATCAAATTTCACACTGGAGTGAAACAAACTCAAACCACTGTACAGGAAAGTTTAAAAATATATTTGTATGTGATCATGAATTTTATCATGAAGGAATCTAACACACAAGTAGCTTGACAGAAATGTAACTATTGCAGTGATACAGGTAATCTGCTATTCATAATCGCAAGGAATAGCTGGGCATTTTAAAAGCTATTTTAGAGTAGTGTCACAGACCCAGAGACTTGGTTGATAAAATCATAATGACCTAAGGACAGCTAAGAAAAAAAGACCAAGAAAAAAAAGACTTATCTAAGATCAATCTAAGGAAGAAAACCAAACCTAAACTTCAGCAGAACAGGTGTTTTCTCAGATAAGTGATACTAAATACAATTATAAGAAGGGGAGAAGATGGAAACTAGCTTAATTTGTAATTGTCAGAATAACATAGCACAGATCTGCAAATAAAAAGAGAAACCAAAATGAATAATTTTATAAGCAGTATTGAGGTAGTGACTCAAGTAATATTGGTCTGCTACTGAACAAAGACACAAGAGCTAAGGGGTATATCCTGTTAGGAGGTGAGTGAGCATGAGTTAGCATTTTCATGCTGCTATGAAAAAGCCAAACATCACACTGGAATCAATTAACAGCAATAGAGACTGTAGGAGACCTGGCATAATATTCCTGTTCTGCTCAGATAGATTGATTAAATCATCTTCCAAGGTTGTCTCTATTCCTCTTTATAATACTGCCAGGTGCACTCTTACAAAATTTGTTTTATTTCCGCAAAATAACTTCACTTTAAATCATTGAGATGTTAAGGCTGAGATCTTCAGAAAGGCCCAAGTACCCGACTACTACAGAACTCAAAAAGTTTGGGTGCCGATGACTATGAGCAGTTCCTGGGATGCTCGAGAACCTAGTGGGTGCATAATTCTGTTAAAAAAAAAGGAGTCACGTTTTAAAGTGAGTCAAAATGTTTTAATACCTAATAATTGAATTAGCTCAGTTGTTTTTTTTTTTTTTCTTTTCTTTTCTTAATTATCTTTGATATTTTCCTGTAGCCCAATTCACAACCGAGACTTTTGTCTTTTGGGAGTCCACTTTTGCTTTTCTGTAGGGATAACAACAACTATATCAGATTTTAATTTGCTTGAAGCCTTTGTTTCTGTGATAACTCCCACTGCTTCAGAGAAGCATTTCTTTCTCCCTTTATTATGTGTATCCAAAACAAGAGTTTGGAAATTCCCAAGTCCATCTTTATTGAAACAACTAATGTCTCTTATTTTTAGAATGTCATTATTTATTGTTGAAAAAAGAGTATTGTGGAATTACTTTTTTTCAAAAGCCCCTTGAATGTTTATGTATGAGAAACTTCTGTATCTTCAAAATATCCCTGAGACCTGCAAGGCAAAATAGTCAAATTCCATAGCAATTATTAAACGCAAGTTGTTAATTCTTATTAGAAACAGTAGCCAAAAAAAAAAAGGAGAACTAAGCCACAACACAATGCCAGACTTTTTTGTTTATTTATTTTGACAGTGTATTTTCACCTAACAGGTCTACTACAGTTTCTTATTTTCATAGTAGAGAACACAGGATTATATACAATGGATAGCCTAATGATAAGAGCAGAGATCTGGACAGAAGATAACATAGCATAGTGTTTCTATACTGATGTTTAAAGAAGAGAAAGGAAAAATGTCTCAGGTTATAAACTTCATTTGTTCTTTTAGAATACAGACTAATTTTTTTCTTAAGTCATTCTGAGCCATGGAAAATGGGTCTGCTGGAAGAATGATGCTTCTTGTTAGCACATCTGGAAATCTATTTGAGGATGTGCACCTCTGGAGGAATTCTGCAGCACAGGAGAAGGTACAGTGATAGCTATAGTAAATATGTTAGGCATAGGGGGAGAAAGAAGGAGATTCATTTTGTTGATTAGAGCCGAGTTTACTTTTCTGACTATATCTGAATATTGATGACAAGTTCCTAGCATGTGCTTATACAGCAGTGTGAAGTCAGGGAGTTCCCATACTAACAGAATATGAGATTTAGGGAAAAAGAAAAACAGTTTAAGATATAGAAGAATATAAAAATAACTACCAAATAACTTTAAAAACAAATAGCTTTTCCATGGGGATTTGTGTCTTTCCTAGCTAGCCTCTTTTAAAAAATAAAATTTCACTGTGTTCTTCTTGTAGCAGTGGAAATACCACAATTTCAGCAGCAGAATCACTAGAATGTAACATTGCTTTGACAACTCATAGTAATGATAAAACACTAAAATAATTGTAATTAATATTAATGTTATAAGCAGGATGGGTTTGTCTGCTATTGAATCAGTTAGAAGCAAAATTTTAAAAGTTTACATATGCTGTTTCCTTCTTGACATTTTTAATCCCTTCTCCAGTTTCTACTTTCAAAATATACCAAGTTTACAACTCCTCAACTTAACTTTGAACATTTTCTTTCTCGCCTTCCTATTCATTCTTCTTTCTAAGCTCCATCCTATGCATTTCTTCTTTTTCCTCCAGTATCATAGAATCATAGATTGTTAGGAGTTGGAAGGGACCTCCGGAGGTCATCAAGTCCAACCCACCTGCCAGTGCAGGAACACCTAGGCTGTGCCACAGGTAGCATGTATTTAGATTATTTCCTTTGGTGAACCATATCATACCAAGATTTTGACTGTTTATATAGTAATTTCTGTGAAAATAGTGTTTAATCATCTGTAGCTTCACACACAGAATATAATCAACCAGGCTGATCTATATCTTTTCCAGCAACTAAAGGTTTAGTGCTTGAGAATATATGATACTGTGTGTTGACTTCCCTCCCACAATGAACAGATGAAATCTGAAGCATTCACTGATTTTTTTTTCTGCTCAAAGGGGAACTTTAGATCATGTAGTCTGATCTTAGCTGTGTGACACAAAACACACATTTTGTGACCAGGTAGTCTCTTGGCCTACGTTTTTGTTTAGTTCATGTATTAAATATCTGGCTTAGCAGATAGACCAGAGTTTGGTCCGTCAGAAATAACTGCTGGAGTTTTGTTTACAACAGGTTATGTCCTTCCTCTGTTACCTGCCTGTCTTTGTATTTTTTACTAATGTTTCCCAAAAGTTCTGTACTAACATTTTCATCTCATTTAGTTGTAAATTTTAATTTCCCAACTGCAAATCACAAATCTTGTTCATTGCTGCGTTGCAAATATACATACCTGAAGTATCATGGTACATCATCTGAGATTGTTATTAAAATTCTTCATACAGTTCAGCTGTATGTAGGAGGAAAGGAAAAATCTGTTAAGAGGGAAAATTTTCCTTTTAAGTAACATGTAATAATATCCACCAACTCTCTTAATTATGAGTTATACTGTCAGTCTCAGAAATTATTTCCTGTTAATATGAAGGATATACATTCCTCTCCCCTGGCTTTCTTTGCATGTGTAACCCAACATCAGAATCATCAGTCTGCAAACTGAACCTCTCAACAGACCAGAGTAACTCCGCCTGATTCCTGGCTGACCCTGCTTTGAGGACAAAGTAGGATTTGAACCCTCCAGGGCTTTTTCCTTACAGCCTGAATTATGTTACGGTTCTATGATTTTCTTCTTCACATTAGAAAGTCCTTTTCACAACCATCAATCCACTGGTGCTTGTATTTGTTTTCATCTTATCGGGCACATCTGAAAACACCTCAGTGGCAAACATCTGTGAGAATGAGCTGAGCATATCAATCCATGTGAAGGACTGTGGAGCCCAGTAGGGAATATACTTTGCTTAAGACAAGCCTTATTTCAATTAAGCAGCCCAGACTGATTGTGTCTCCAAATATGTAACTGCAGTTAGCAGTACCTACAGGAAACCTGACCTCTAGAAGATACTGGGGTATAGCTTTCAACTACTGTGTCAGCATAGTAGCACTGCTTATCTAACGGTATCATCCTTGAGAAAGGCATATGTGGGCTGTGAGGACACTGCCTGTTACATGGCAATTATTCACCACTGCAAAAGGCAAAGACCAAAACAGAAAGACAAAAATGATGCTGAAAGCTCATTATCTTTGGCAATTTTAGTGATAGAGAAATCTGCCGATAACTTTTCATCTTAGTGCCTATATATTGGACCACTCCTAGCTGCTC
This sequence comes from Ceryle rudis, assembly GCA_033439905.1. Taxonomy (NCBI): domain Eukaryota; kingdom Metazoa; phylum Chordata; class Aves; order Coraciiformes; family Cerylidae; genus Ceryle; species Ceryle rudis. The sequence goes on along the minus strand of JAAGNO010006624.1, from coordinate 17,973 downwards.
CAATCTTCTTTGATTTTATTTTTGCTTCAAAATGTCAGTGACCTGATTAGAGTCCCTCCAGAACTGCGCTGCCTGGTTCTGGGAGTCAATGCAATGTTACTACACCATCACTTAGTAAGTCTTCTTTCCTCCTAAATTAACCATTTAATTCTTGTGTCTTAAAAAGGAAGCAGTTTTATAAAGAGTTTAGCAAATGTGTATTGGGTTTGTGTGGCAAGGCTTTGGTAGTCACAGGGCTACAGAGATGGCTTCTGTGAGAAACTGCTAGAAGCTATGTCCAATAGAGCCAATGCCAATTGGCTCCAAGATGGATCTGCTGCTGGACAAAGCTGAGCCCATCAGCAACAGCAGTAGTGCCTCTGTGGTAACAGAGAAAAAGGGGAAAAAATTGCTTCACAACAGCAACCAGAAGAGGAGTGAGACTATGTGAGAGGAACAACTCTGCAGACACCAAGGTCAATGAAGAAGGAGGGAGAGGAGGTGCTTCAGGTGCTAGAGCAGAGATTCCCCTGCAACCCATAGTGAAGACCATGGTGAGGAAGGCTGCTCCCCTGCAGCCCATGGAGGACCCTACACCAGATCAGGTGGAGGGTGACTCAAAGGAAGCTGTAAACCTGTGGGAAGCTCATGCTGGAGCAGGCTCCTGGCAGGACCTGTGGATCCCTGAAGAGAGGAGCCCATGCTGGAGCAGATTTGCTGGCAAGACTTGTGACCTGGTGGGGGACCCACAGTGGAGCAGTCTGTTCCTGAAGGACTACCTCCTGTGGAAAGGACCCACAATGGAGCAGAGGAAGAATGTGAGTAGTCCTGCCCCCCTGAGGAGGAAGGAGCATCACAGACAATGTGTGATGAACTGTTGTCCTGGTTTGAGTGAGAACAGAACTAATTCTGTTCAGTGATTTTACTTTTCAGCTCAGTTCTTCTAACCAACTGCACTTTCTGAAGTTAGCAGCCTGTTTTCACAGTGTCTGCTGCTGGCAGTGATAACACCCCAAGGTTAGAGTTACTACCAAGGATTGGTGTGCACACCAAGGCCACTGCTGGATCTTGTGCACCACACTGGGGGGTGCAGGAAAGTGAAAGGCCGCACCTGCAGGGGGGAGCAGACAGGGCAGGTGACCCAAACTGACCAACGAGGTAATCCTATATACATCATATTCAGTATAAAGCAGAGGGATCTGGAAGGCTTATCTCTCTCTGGGGGTTCCTGGGCTCTTCTCCCCTCTTGGGCTGCTTTGCCAGCTTTGCTTGGCTTGGCTCAGGTCCTCTTTCAGTTCCTTCCTTGGAGCATCCAAGGAGGACTCTATGCGTTCTGCCTTCAATCCGAATTGGTGTGTTCCTGAATCCACTACCAGAATCCAGCTCCTGAACACAGCTCCCGTCTGCTGCAGGGCTCAGTCTGGGACTCCCTCACGGCCTGCTCCACAGCATCAGTGGTGACAGTGATGTAATTACCATCTGGGGGGTTGGGTTCAATACTGGTTTTGTATATATTCCATTTTAATAATTATTATTTTAATTGTCATTAAAGCTGTTCTAGTTTCCTCTTCTAATCGCTAAGTCTCTCTCCCTTACTCCTTTTCCCCCTTGGGAAGGGAGGGGGGTTAACAGAGAGCATCTGTTGTATGTCTAAGGGGACACCCTGACCCTAAACCATGACAACTGACCACAACCCCCACTTCCCATCCTCCTGTGCCTCTGTTGGGGAGGAGGTAGAGAAAATAAGGAGTGAAGTTAAGCCTGAGAGGAAGGGAGGGGGGTGGGGGAAAGGTGTTTTAAGATTTAGTTTTTATTTTCTCATTATCCTACTCTGATTTGATTGGTAATAAATTACATTATTTTTTTCCCCAAGTCAAGTCTGGTTTACCTATGACTGTAATTGCTGAGTGATCTCCCTGTCCTTATCTCAACCCATGAGCCTCTCATTATATTCTCTCCCCTGTTCATCTAAGGAGGAGAGGGAGTGACAGAACAGCTTTACTGGGTGCCTGACATTCAGCCAGGGTCAACCCACCACAAAGTGCAACCAGACCAAACAGTTTGCTGTGAACCCACAGTGCTGGTGAAAATAGCTTGCAGAAAGCCAGAACAAAAGGTCACCTGGCAACAGTAAACACCCCAGCAAGTGGCTGCAAACAAGTGCAGGCTGCTCAGAAGCAGCAACCAACATCAAGTACTTGAAATAGCAATAGCAAGAACAGAGACAATTTATTCAGTAGCTACTGACTGGTTAGACCCCAAATTTGGTAAAAGGAGAATTGGCAGAGGGGTTTGGAAGTCAGAGTCAGGCCATTTCCAGCCATCTCTGATTTATAGAAAAGACTAATCTTCAGGAAAGTAAAATTTGAGTCATGCCCTCTAAAACCCATTTGCTCAGTGGCCCTGCTACAAGAAGAAATACATTTTTAAAAAAATCAGAATAGCTGTTATCACAGCTCGATTTGCTGTCTCTTTCAGCATTTTTAATGTCGCATTTACAAAAGCGTGCTGATCCACGTACTGCTGCTAAGCCTGCATTTTTTAAAAAATGATGGAATAAACTGCCACCTAGAGTTAAATCTTTGATGTTATTATTGATTAGATTTATATTCAGGGTAGACAGCTCTAGTATTTCAATATTCAGGGCTTAGTATGATGAGTGAGCATAGTCTTTGAACACCAGTAAAGTGAGTACAGATTTGCCATAGATCACAAACTGAATCTGATCATGTGCTTAATTTCTTGACAGGTATCAATCTATTTAGAAATCACCAAGGAACTAGCGATCATTACTAGTGTATGTTATTCTCACCCTATTAATCGTGATCAATAAACTGAGCAAGTACTATTGAAAACAAGGTGCTTTTTTTATTTTCTTGACACTTTCAGTCCATTGGACCTGCATATGTATTAGCAAGTCTCCATAAATTCATTACGTGGTTCATTTCATCACAGTCACATTTTAAAGTCAATAAATATCTACTGTTCCTATACCTGCTGTAAGAATTCTGAATTTTATTTTCACATCTGTGTTTAAACTAAACTATTATTAATTATATTAAATAAGTGTGGTGGCTGCCAGGTGCGTACCAGGCTGCTCTCTCCCTTCCTCTCCTAAACAGGACAGCAGGAGAAAAGAAGATGAAAAATGTATGGGTCAAGATAAAGGCATTTTAATGAAAGAAGCAAAGGCTGCACATTGAAGCACAGAAAAAAAAAAAAAAGAAATTTGCTGTCTAATTCCCATCAGCAGGTGATGTGCATCCACTTCCTGGGAAGCAGGGCCTTAGTATACATAGTAGTCACTTCAGAAGATGAATACCTTAATAACAAGTGCTGCTCGTTAGCTTTTTTTGCTGAGCATGATGTCATATAGTGTGGAATATCCTTCTGGTCAGTTTTGGAATGCTGTCACAGCCTCCCAATCCCACAACCCGTTCAGCCTGCTGGCCATTTGGCAGCGTGAGGTTGAGAAGACAGCCTTGACTCTGTGCAAGCACTACTCAGGAATGGCTGAACATTGCTGTCTTATCAAAACCACACTAGCTACAGACACAAAGAACAGCAGTATAGGGGCTGCTGTGGGGAAGTTAATTCCATCCCAGACAGAGCTGGTACAAGTCTTTAAAATGCTGAGAAATCCTGTTACCCTATAAAGAAGTAATCTCTGCATTAAGGCAGTTGTGACAGCTGAGGGCAGCAGTGAATCCTGCAGGTGGTCATTGCCCACAGTCCTGTGAATACCTATTTTCTCCAGGCACTGACAGTTTCTGTAATCTTGACTTCCTATCGCAGTTTACACAGATATTATGTTAAAAAAAAAAAAAAGAAAAAAGAAAAGAAAGATACAAGAAGTAACATTACAGACGCATGCATGTCTATGGCAGAAAGGGAAATGGAACTTAGACCACTTTGGTATCTTCCCTTACACCTGTCATGTGGGACAGGCTTATTGCATACCCTTTTTTTCAGGAATAAAAGGCAATTCTGTAACAAACTAGAGATCATTACTTCTGCCCTCAACAGAAATTTGTTTGCTAATTATTTCCTAATCTTTTCCTTCCTTTCAATTAAGAGATTGTGACCACTCAAGTGACCTATTCAAATGAAATCCAACCAAGAAAAGGAGAAGGAGGCAATATTATAAGGGATGTTTCTTGTATGCAGTAATTAAAGCGTTTTCCTTCTGAGTGTACCTGGGATATTCAGAATCATAGCATCATTTAGTATTATTTGAAAGGACATGGTACATGATGGTAAGTTAGAAATAGACACTTTGTATTAAAAGTACATTTATCTCTGTGGATGATCCACATCATGAGGTTCAAGACAATACCTTAGTAACAAAAGTGACATTTATCATAGCAGTCAGTCTTGAAGGCCTCAGTTACCTAGGACCATCAGTGGACTATCCATAAATGCATGATTCTTCCCTAGAAGCAGGTGATTATAAATTCTTTCAGCTGCAGAACTGCTTTCATCTACAGTATTTTCAGACAGGTTTCTTTAAGTACTTGTGCATTTCTGTACTTAAGTTCAATGATAGGCAACTAAAGAGTACTGAAAAGCATTACAGAAAAGCATATTTTTTTCTTCAGACAACTGAATTCATTCGAAATATAAGTTTTTAGCTGATCACCTTTTTATTAAAAAAAAAAAAGTCCATGCAGAGGCTGGGTTCTAACTCTATCAGTAGCCCGGGCAGCCTTTGTTCAATAGGCAGCCAGAATACTTGCAAGATAAGAAATAAGAGTTATAAAAAAATAAAATGTAGTGACCCAATTCTAATGTGAATGAAAAAACAACCTATGACCTCCAAAGTCTGGAATTTTGAACCTCAGTCCCATTTTAGAAGGCAAGAGAAGAGGTGAAATATCCATGTGTCTACCTGCCAAACACTGCCTGCTTTTCTGCTGTAGAGTTGATTCACAAGTCATGTACTTTGCCGACTTCATCTAGGACTGAAATCACATAAGTGACATTGGAGAAAGTGCTGCATTGAAAAGAAATGCTGTTTCACTCTGAACATGCCTCTGGCTGCAGAAACCCTCTCTATTGCAATTTGGAAGTCAAATGGCAGAGCTTATTTAAAGCAGCAGTTAATAACCTACTCTTATTTCCGTTGTTACTGAATAGGCTAACAGATAAAGGTAAGTTTACAATGAAGAACAGACAGTACCCAGATGCACACCAAGTTTCCATTACAGTCCTTCTTCAGAAATTCTAATAGTCTTAATGCATACACCAGGTACTGATAGAGATGCAGGATAAAGTCCTTGCTTGATGAAAGAAGTTCTTATGTCTAAATTTGGGGGTTGGACTCGATGATCTCTAGAGGTCCCTTCCAACCCTTAACATTCTATGATTCTATGAATTTCACAAGCTAAGTCAAGTCCTGTTTCTCCAGGCACCAACTAGTAAAGTGTTAACCGTTAATAGCAGGTGGTTTTATTTGGTAAAAATTGTATCTTCTGATAAAAAGAAACTAAAACTAATAAATAATTATGTTAAAGGGTGCTCAAGATGGCAGCAAATTGGATAAAAGAAGGCTGGAAAGAGCAGGCTGAGTTACAGCCCCATTTCCAACCCTGCAGCCATGCTCAGGCACTGCCAGCCCTGCTGAGCCCCCCCACAGGGAGAGCAGAGACTACAGTGCCGGGGGGTGTGGCAAGAGGGAAACAGCTCTTGGAAAGAGGCCTTGGCAATAATTTCAATTTCAACTTGATGTCTTAGAAACAGCAACTGTGTTTTTCTGCTGTTGTCTGGCATTTTGTGGGTTCGGAGTTGTTGTCTACAACTGTCACAGAGCAAAGAAAACCAAGCATTGATCTGGATTTACACCTGTCAATGAAGAAATTACGCATAAAATACATTATACTTCTTGGGATATGCAGCTGCCATTCTTGGCTGCTCCCCATTCCTTCCGCACTTGCCCTGTAACTTCTAGATTTCATGCTGAAATGATCTGTCATGAGGGATTGACTCATGGCCAGCAGGTCAAGGGAGGTGATTCTGTCCTCTACTCCACTCTTGTGAGACCCCACCTGGAGTATTGTGTCCAGCTCTGGAGCCCTTAGCACAGGAAGGACACAGAAGAGGGCCACAAAAATGATCAGAGGGCTGGAACACCTCTCCTATGAAGAAAGGCTGGGAGAGTTGCGGATGTTCAACCTGGAGAATAGAAGGCTCTGGAGAGACCTTATTGTGGCCTTTCAGTACTTAAAGGGAGCCTATAAGAAAGATGGGGACAGTCTTTTTAGCAGGGCTGGTTGTGATAGGACAAGGGGTAATGGATTTAAACTAAAGAAGGGTAGATTTAGATTAGATGTAAGGAAGACATTTTTTACAATGAGAGTGGTGAAAAACTCTGGAGGAGTTTGCCCAGAGAGGTGGTAGAAACCACATCCCTGGAAACATCCAAGGTCAGGTTGCATGAGGCTCTGAGCAACCTGTTCTAGTGCTTCCTGGCTTTTGTCAGAAACAATGTGGCCAGCAGGTCTAGGGAAGAACAAGAAGCTGCTCTCTACAGCCACCCGAAAGGAGGTTATAGTGAGGTGGATGCCGGTCTCTTCTCACAAGTAACAAGCAATAGGACAAGATGAAATGGCCCTGTGTTGTGCCAGGGGAGGTTTAGGTTGGCTATTAGAAAGAATTTCTTCACTGAAAGTGTTATCAAACATTGGAACAGGATGCCCAAGGAAGTGCTTGAATCACCATCCCCGGATGTGTTTAAAAGTCACGTAGATAGGGTGCTTAGGGACTTGGTTTAGCAGTGGATTGGTAGAGTTAGGTTAATGGCTAGACTCAATGATCTTAAAGATTTTTTCTAACCTAAATGATTCTATGATTCTAGTGGAAGATTCCCCTGCTCGCTGCAGGGGGGTTGGACTGGATGACCTTTAAAGGTCCCTTCCAACCCAAACCATCCTATGATTCTAAATTAGTTTTGATAACCTAGAATACCTTTGGCACTTACAAAGCATTTCCGCAGGAAGCAGAGCCCTGCTCCCAGAATAGATAAATAGGTTCCACAATTTGACATCCTCTACTGAACTGGAAAATTCATCTAATGTTCTAGCGCATTCCTAGACAAAACATTGCACTACATTTTCCAACACTTCTTGCAGAATTGCACATGGTAAACAGATCAGTGTAACAATTCATAGCCCCAGTATAAAACCAACATCATCTGTCCAATGAGTGAAAAATCACCCAAGACCTTCTAAAATATAAGGAAGCATCCAGTACCTTTGATTCTCCTAGCAAAGCCTGTTCTTGCTTATTTTACTCATACTGGTTTCCCACCTTCCTCCATTTTCTCACATGCTACTGTGGAAACTTAGATCAAGTTATAAATTAATTGCAGACTTTTAAACTGGGAACTTGTTTTATTATCTCTTTTCTGAGGTGTCAAGCAAGAGGGCTTCAGAAGAAATAGGTTGGTAGCACGTGGGAAAACAGATAGGTTAGGCATAGTTCTGCATCTGTTACAGTCAATGGTAAGGGGCCTTAAGTGTCAAATAAGAGACAAGACATCACACTGAGTTTTTCTTAAGTGTTACTCTTAATAACACAGCAGGCCAAACTGAACATTTGTTGTTTCTGGCATATAAAAATATTACATTATGATATCCTCCACCAAAAACCATTTTCCAGTTTGTTTAATATATGGTAATAGGCTTGAAAGAGAAACACTCAGTATATTAAGCTAACACTTAAATAAATAAATGACTAATAGTTACTGCCAGGAAGGAAAAGTAACTGGCTAAGTTTGCTAAGATTTCTTTATGTATCAGCAACTTTTCAGGTCAGCTGAGGTCTCCCAATCCTATTCCAAAACTAGGAGCATGTTCCTCTTCCCATTTTTTATTGGTACAATGAAATCTAAGATGAAGACTTGCCATGTTCTCCTTTTATAGATGGACCTCGTGTTTGACAAACTGAGAGAAAATCCAAGCCAGAAAGTTAAGGTAACTAGCAAACTGAGTCAGAAGTTATTAAGGAGCAGCACAAGGAGGGCTGCCCCATGAAGGAAAGGGAGCTGAGGATGAGCACAGAATGGGCAGAACCTCATCACTAACCCATCACGCCGAGCAGAAGCGGGACAGTGATGGCAATAGATCCCACCAACTATCCAGCCATCAGCAGGCAAAGGCAAGGTAACAAACCCAAGTTTAAGCCACAAAATCTAAACAAAATGACTTCTCAACAAACAGGGCTAAGAAGAAGTACACTTAAAGCAGAGCTCAAAGAGAGATCGATAGCCTGGGCCAGAGTTTAAGTGGAAGTTTTGGTCCAGTGGCAGCAGCTATGTGGGTGAGGGTCCCAGGTGAGGCCTCTCACAGCAATTGCAGCTTCTTTGTGCACTCAGGACCCTGACATGAACCTTCCATCTTCATTCACAAGGAGAATTCCTCTGGTTATAGAATTACAGTTATCCTGCTGAAAAAAATTAACTGAAAAATATTGCTCAACTGATGTAATTAAACAACCAGACAGCCTCTGACATCCTCTCAGAAAGACAATTATCCTAGAAAGATAACTGAACATAGTTATACGTTTCTAAACATTAGCAGCACCAGCTGGGACAAAGACTGTGGAGAAAATACTCACTTATTTCCCATTAGTTATGACCTGCATTGCAGCAGAAAATGCAATTTTTAGTCTTCAAGAGACTATTGTGGTGATGAATAAAACCCAGTAATTCCTGAAAACATTTTGTCACAAATGTTATACTGTGTGGGTTTTGGCATTGTCTGTTTGACAGATAACAACTGTATTAGATACACTTCTTGGCTTTTAAAGAATTTTATTAATTTAGCCACATATTAGTAACTTCCTCATTTGATTGCAGAGTTTCTTATTTTTAATTTTTAGTCAGTTCTTTGGCTAAGCATGAAGGTAGAGGTATCACTGTGGAAAGCATAATGCACTAAATTAGGTCTCCTGGGGCTTATATAGGAAAAAGAAGATCATGTAAGTAAGAGGAAATTGAGGCAGATTGGTATAAATTTGGCAAAATAAAGAATCTTATGGTATTCCTGCACTAATGTTAGAAGCTTGGGAGAGCATCAGAAGCTACTACAGATTTTCATGAATAAACATAATTATAATTGGATTGACAGAAACAATGCAGAATGAGCCTCACAACTGAAATACCCATCAGTGACACACTGTACTCGAAATCTAGGGATGGCAAAACTGCTGTGGAAATGGCAGGCCTAGTGTCTTACACATTTGGAGCATACATTAAAGGGTCATCCCTGAATACGTATGGGAATATGATCTGACTCCACATAAGACATACTGATTCAGAAGGTCATTCTTCTTAAGCATTTGTTGTTCTTCCACTTCTGTAGTAGCTCAGAATCATATAATTAACCCAATATCACAATGCATTATGCTGAAATGGATGGAATTCCAAAAGAACATTCTCAAAATATAATAATTGCTCAGGGTTTTTATATTAAAACCACAAAAAAATGGGGAAGAAAGTCAGAAGACAATGTGATTTTTTAAACATGAATTTGGCTCTTTTTTGTGTGCTTTCCTCAGAAAATGATGCTTATGAAATGGTTCTGCTTCTGCAAGTTCTCCTTCTGGTAACTTGGAACTTATTAGCCTTAGCAACAACAAAAGCACTGAGGTTTCACAGTTGGTATACAACCTCCAGTTCAATGAAAAAAAAAAATGACACCTAGGGAGAGAAGAGAGTTGCTACTAATGTACCAGAAATGCTTGGCTAATCTACATATACTGGCTAGCTTGTCTTGTACAGCCAGCAGGTAAAATAAGATAGATTTAGGATATGCTGAGTGATGGGGTACTTGGGTTCTATTTGCAAATCATGGTGGACATTAGACATAATGCTAGGGAGGACGTCAGCAAAAGTCTTGGAGAAGACCAAAGTTCTGCTGTAGGTGTGCTATATGGACCTGGGGCAACATGGAATTATTGCAAATGTTTATGCAGAACCAGGTCATAAATCCAGACAAACACAAACTTTAATATTAATTTCCAGGTTTTAAGGCATCTTATTTTGCTCCTTATCATTTATAACTAGGGTTTGAAAGTATTTTATTAATTTAAAATTATCAAGAATATTACGTTTTCTAAATCTAGATCTCGTGGAAAGACGTGACAGGAGCCTCAACCATTTTGTTTTGAAATCTCATGCTTTAACTAAAATAGCAAGAAGCTGTATCTCTCATAAGATAACTTTTATCCATTGTGCATCTTAGCCTTTGGATTTAAGTAAATATATATTTAGTTATAACACAGCTTGGCTATACATGTGTTTTTATGATTGAACTATGGAATGCATTCACAGATACTTAAAGTTTTTAATTAGACTCTGTTTTATATATTAACAGTCTTCCCTATGAGTTTCTATAGTAAAATATTTTAGAAATACCAAAAATCCCAAAAGCTCCATAAAAGCTTCTAAACTCCATAAAAGCTTCTAAATTCTTACTATATATGTACACCACTACACAAAAAAGCTACAAAACCCACTTATTTTTAGCTGTTGTTTGCCTTCAAATCAATAGTTTCCTGCAGGCATGATGATTATTTCCCAAAATGACCTCCATAATTAATTTAAAAGAGGCAAATAGCTGTCCGTATATTTTCCTAGCCTTTTAGAACCTGAAAAATCTATTGCAAAATCAAATTCTTGTCAATTAAATTAAGAGTAACAATAAACCTGTCTCTTGTCCTTCCAGTTTCTATACTAAATGCAGTTTCACAGAGGAGAAAACTTTGGTTCTTCATCAAACATTTTGAATATATTTGCATATAGAATAACCAGAAAAGACCAAATTGCAATTTAGAACACATTTTTATAGCAGAAATATATCCTATGCCAAATGGAGAGTGCCTTTTCTAGGCTAAAGCAAAAAAAAATAAATCTAAAAGTAGGCTGTAACTGTAGTACTGCTGTTGCTATGGGTGTTCTGCCTGTCCCCTTTGACTTCTTTGTCCAATTAAGATACACTATTAATATACAAGGACAATACAAGGACATTCAAAATCACGAGACCGTTCTACGAACAATCTGAGATTATATTTATAATGTGGGGTTGTGGGGGGGTTTCTTTTGATTTGCTTTCTTGTTACATCACTTCTTGAAGTTTTCTCTTCACAAAATTAAGAAACTTCTCTTTTGTGTGTGTGGTTGTTTTGAAAAGAAAATCAAGATTACATAGAATACATTTAAGAGCTTTGGCTGAAGTACCTGAGATACATGTGAGACTTGGGAGAAAGGATAAACTTTTATACTGCCATATAGTATTTTGCTTGGAAGTTTCAGGCAAATAGAAAAAAAACACAAACCCAGAAAGAAAAACCAAACAGCTGTGAAGTATCAAGTGGGACACATCCTTCAAAGTTTCATGCACTTTCAGTTCCTTTAAGCTTATGTGGTCTAGTGCTCTGGAGACCCTTGAAGGTGGTTGGCAGTAATACATTTCTAGACCATGGAGATTGACCTAGGACTTCACAGGTGAAAATGGGTGTTAGAAGCTTTTGCAAATCTATCTTTAGACATTTCAGTTAGCTATCTGATTGCAGAGTATTTCTACAAACCATAAGGGGATTCCAGAGGGTGGAAGACAGAAGAGCAGGGCTGGATGCACGTTTTGTAGCAGGCTCTGCCTGCTTGGTGATGCTGTCTGCAGGCAACAAACATCTGCACAGGCTGGATAGAGGCAACAGGTATCCTTTAAAATTCTTCCAGTAGTTTCATGAAGCCAGGTATTCTAGGGACTTATGTCTGTAACAAAGGCTACACATGAATGGAGGACTTGGAAATACTCCCAAGGCTGGTAAAGAAAGAAGGCAGAGAACCAGACAGCGATGCATGTTGAATGTATCATAATGTGTACCATCCAGTTTAGGCATAGTCCAAGAAAGTCCCTCTTTTCCACATCTGAGATATTTATACCAGGTGTCCTCAAGGTAGATTCTCTAGTGTCTAATAATGTATGTACTTACACAACTTTTCCTTTAATCAGAACGCTGATAAGATTTCTTTATTTTACTTGGCCACTTTCCAAGCCTTGTAGAAACATGTATTTTTAGAACTCTGGCCCTAAATTAATCTGGTTGGAATTAGCCAAAGGGCTCAAAGCTATATTAATGGAAAACAGAGAGATAAACATGCATGCATGCATGCACACTCACACACGTACATACACGCCCCCCTCCCCAACTTTGTCATCTTATAAAAACCAATCTGAAAATACAATTTAAAACAAACCCTGCAGCAGTGTTCTGCATGTTATACAACAGCAAATACATAAAGAACAGATGATTTATTCGGTTTTGAAAATTTCCCTATCGCTCATGAAAAACAAAATTGAAATAGAGCATTAAGCTTCTATAGGAAAAAAAAATTACAGTAGCAAGATACTTTAACTATATGAAAGTCCTAGCGTAATGAAAGATTCCCTCTTTGTCAAGTAACAGCATGGTGTTTCTGTAATAAACACTAATATGATAGAGTATGTCAGAGATCAAAGCCTCAGTCCTAAATGACACAGAATAACTCATGAAGTCACAATTATTTTGATTTAATCCAGGAAGTTAGTTTAAAGTATTTTTAAAAACGTGCAAGCATTTAGAAGTAAACAATTATCTGTAAGCAAAACAGGAAATAATCCAGTTCTCTGTCCTTCCTCTTTTTACTTTGTGGCATACCTATTTTTGATATTATATAAAAAGCACATATCCAACCTAGTAATTCCCTCATCAGTTTTCCTTTATTGCTACTGTCAGATGTATCATATTAAAATGGAAAGAGATTTCCACAGGTCTCCTGTTTTGTGCTTAGTCTCATGTAAGTTATAACATGATTAAAATGCGCAGTCTTTTAAGATGCAAAACTTGAACTTACGGTTTTGCAGAATCAGGTCATGATTATACAGTCAGTTTAATGTGATTAAATACTGCTGATTAAATGCTGCTGTCAAACGGGTGGGATGTGCTCCTTAACTTGCATGACGGTGCCTGCTCAAAAGCCTCAGTGCTTGTACCAGCATAAGGAAGATGATGGGAGTGAGCAACTAGGCGCACGGGGAGACAGAGTTAATTTGTGTCAGGTTAATGTGAGTGTGCAGCTATCGCTGCAGGCCTCTTATTGGCAAGATAGCAGTAGAGATGTAGTTTTACTTATTTCTATGAAGCGTTTCATACAGTTGGAGTACTGGATGCAGAATGCCTAGACCTCAAAACTGACCTTAAGGCAAATTATGATCTGGATAACAAGCTGTGTCTTCCTTTGCTCTTGAAGAGAAAGGCCTACCCTAAATACCTGGGTAGTCAGTGAAGATCTAAAACCTACAGCTTCCTTAGTAGTCTAGAAATACTTAAAAACTGGAACCAAAAATACATTTCAGGTTGTGTCACTCACAACAGTAAATATAGTCTTACACATTAAAACTGAGACTATTGGAAAAAAGATACTAGGGAGCATGTGGCCTATTCTGTGCCTAAAATCCTAAAAACTGCAGTCAGTAATCACAGTGGTAGGCATATGCAACTGAACGAACAGAATGTTATCTTAAAAACCGATCAACCCTTAAAATTAAATGTCATTCCTAATTGGAAAACAAATCAAAAAGTGCCACTCAAACTATTTCACTCTGTATGTTTAAAAAGATTTTTTTCCACATCTCTTTTGCAATCTTTTAATCAGCAGCTGTGCACTTGATGAGAATGTTAACTACAAAGAAAAAAAAAAGAAAATGTTCTGTGGAAATAGATGTTATTTTGCTTTCTCTATCTCTAGAAGCAATCCAATGCATTCTAGATTCATTCCAACTCATTGTAATTCATTCCACAACTGAACTTTCTCTAGACATAATGTAAAGATTTAAGAAGTGGTTTACAAAGCTATGACAGCTTCTGTGTAACTAACCCAGTCCTCTGTGTACCCCAATGAATGAATGCAATTCTACCTAAGGTAGGAGAAGGAAAGTATTTTTCCTTATTACCCCAGAAATAAATGTCCTTGGGGAACAAAGCTCTCTCTCTTTTTTTTTTAATAGTTATTTTTGGGTCCAGAATGTCAAGTGATAAAGAGGTCTTACAAGTTCTGGAAATCTCCAGATTTTGGGGAATATTAATGACATCCTCTAAAATATTAATCTACTTGTGGAGCACTATTTGGAATAGGTGTACCCAATCCAAATCAGAGGACGGGTGTCAGGTGTCTAAATGTGTTTTGGTCACAATCCTATAGACACTTAAACATGTTTGCTTTAGTTCTGTGTGATATAATTGAGTGATTACAAAAGTTATTCTAGAAGCAGAGTTAACAGATGCAAAAGGTTTTGAAGGCTCCAAGCATTAAAAGTAACAAAGATGGAGGGCTTTGATTCATATCAGTAATTGTATCACAAAAGAGAAATGCATCTTCTATATTTCCCTGGTTTTCTGAGGCTTTAGGATTCACATATGTAAGCAATTCTGTGTCAAGAGGAAGGATGAAAACTTGCTTGCCTAGAGCAGAATCTTTCGTCATCATGTGACTCGGACACGTGACTCCACAGACAGCAGCTTTAGGTGAAACAACAGAATGAACCACAGGACCTGCTATAATGATGAACTGTAACTATATTTGATCTGTCTCTTTAAAGCTATTTCACATTTATTGAAAAGCTATACAGTTTAAAGTTACAGAGGAGACATTTCCTTCCCCCATTACTGAGAATGACTGATAGGCTAGATCCAGAAATGCTTTCCATAGATACCATCAATCCTATTCCAGAGCACCTTTGCTCTTGGAGACAGAAGCTGTTTGACTTGAGGGAGTGGCAGAATGTGGACAAAGCCTGGCAGCCTGCTCACTCCCCTGGGATGGTACCATCCCTAGCTGCAAAACAGGCCATATTGATGCACAGGCAAGAGAAAGAGAGGTATTTCTGTAAGGAATATGGAGATGTTGCTACACTAGGGACATAGGAGCAGAAAGGAGGAGGGAAGAATATTCCCAGTATGAAAAAGGAGTAATAGAAGAAGTATTGAGTCCAGACATTGCAGGGTGAGGAACAAGAAAAAAATGGCACTGGGTGTGCAGAGAGAGTACAGAAGGATGAAGGTGAATACTAGGAGACTTTGCAGGGCAGATGTTTATTTCCACAGCTGGATGTAGATGGGACTGAGGTTTTATTTTTTTTTTAATCTTAAAATTGTGCAATAAGTATGTTATTCTAACTTGGTTTTGTTTCTTTCCCCTGATATATTTTCTAACTGTGTGTTCACTGGACTGCTCCAGGAAGGTGCAAGAAAAGATCTAGTGCATTTGATTTATATTTTGTAACTGAAAAATCTCTGTTCCAGCCTTGCTCTTTGTCACTTCTGTCAGATAATTTGGAGCTTAGAGAAGTAGCTGTTTGGGTTTTAATGCTGTAAACACTTGGAGATATTTGCTGTAAACACTTGGAGTTTTTTATGGCATCTGGTATTGAGGAATAACTTGATGTAGCTAATACTGTCCTTAACTGGCAAGTTTTAATTGAATAGATGAATAAAAATTCAAAATAATTATGTTAAAAGCAGTCATGTATCAGAGTTGGACAGAACACTTTTCTCCTTTCCTTTTTCTTCTCCAAAGCACTGATGAGTTTGGAGTAAATCAGGCTTTTCTGGCAGTTATTTCGTATCTCAAAAGTGAAATGGTGATCCTTGTGGAAATCTAAGAATAGGTTTAGAAAAGGTTGTTAACCAATCCTCATAAATCCAAAATCTCTTATCAGTATGATGACTAAGTAGATCTGAATTCCAACTCTAAACTTCATTGCAGACTCCTATTGCATAGCTGTTTAAGAGAATTTAGCTTAGTCTGTTACTTTGCAATCTCAACTTTGACTCCAGAGTAGTCTGGGTCAAGTGATGTTTATATTCAGCGTACCCAAATAAAATCTATGTGATTGTATTGTTGATTTAATGTGAGGCTATAATAGGACTGCTGCATCTACACTGTTTGTACTATGAAGTGTATATAAGCCTGAAGTACTCTATGCTCAGCTTGAAGAAAAAGTGATACCCTTTGTTAAACCCACTGACAACAAGTAGGAAGGGAAAGATGAAACATGAATTTTAGGCTTACTAGTTCTGTTTCAAGTTGGCATTTCCAGAGGAACTCTTTTGAGAGAGAACAGGAATTATCAGGAAATATGGGATTTAATATGGAGAATTGCACCTTCCTACTTTAGGATATGCCTTTGCTGCAAGGATTAATACTCAGGTGTGTGAGTCACTCTTCAAAAGCTTATCCAAGATTACAGCTTTACTGATCCTTCATGACCTTAGATGTATTGTTGATGTCCTCATGCAGTGGCATATGTTGTTCCAATTCTTTCACAATAAACTGTGGAGAAACCTGTCTGTCTTTCTGGGAACTGGATGTAAATTATGAGAGCAGACAAGTGGCAATTAGTCCTCCTGGTGAAGGAAGAACCCACACAAGAAAGCTGGGCTCCACCTCACACCTACCTGTCTAGGTGGCTCAGGCTGATAGATGAGACAGTCTTGTGTGTTAAAGGAAAGGGGAATAATGGCAACGTGTGAGTAGGAGCTGACGGTAAGAGAGTAATGATCCTTTATTTAATCCTAAATGGCTTGCAGTGGTCTTGCAGAAGGTCTCCTGCCTTGCAGAGGGAGTCCTACAGTCAGAAAGAATATTTTTTTCAAAAGGAACATTAAAAAAAGGTCTTGAGAAAAATTTGAGGAGAAAAAAAGAATGTCAAAGACAAACAAACGAACAAACACCACGAAAACAGCCAAAGGTATCAAATCTTTAGTCAAGAACTCATGTTGTATATAAAATCCACCCAGTTAAAGATCCTTCATAATGGCATATCTGACTATGCATCTAACTATGAGGAAGATGAGTGCCTGAGGAACAGGTTTTTCTGGTGAGGGAGGGACCTGGTAGTCCCTGTAATACATGAAAAGCATGGAGTTGACATAGGACCACTTTTTTGACCTTCCTTCAGGGAGCAGCAACTGACTTGTGTTGTAAAGTAGATAGAGGACAGTATTCTGGGTCTGGTTTTAAACAAAACTAGGGGAAATGGCGTCATTTAAATAAGTACTCCTCTGTATTGTCCTCTTCTTAATGCACTACAAGCAGCATTTCATTTCAGGAGTTTGGATTTCCTGGAGCTCTTTTCGAAGATTAAATTAAACCTTTACATTTTGTAGAGGTTTTTTGCATTAATCTTTGTTATGAACTAACTGCTCTAAGTGGGCAGCAAAACAAACGGCCAGAAGAATGAAGCCAATCTGCAAAGTGACCTTGAAGGTCTAAGCAGTGAGAGCTTCAGCTCTGAGAGCATATACGCTAATAAACTCCTTCACCCAGAGACCATATGCAAACATCAGTGACACACAATGGAAGAAAAGTAGAATGAGCCCTCCAGTATCCCCACAGTTTTTGCCAAGTCCTACAAATTGGTCGTAATTTCCAATATTTAGCTTCTTTCTTAAAGTTTTTGGACACATGTCATTCAATACAAGATGCAATAAGGTTTAAAAAGACTTTGAAGCATTTACAATTGCAATGCCTGAATATAGAACTTGACTGCTTCTTAGAGGTTCAGGAAACAGGGAAAATGTAAACAACTTTCATTTCCATTGTCATGATTCACAGAGCTTGGCTAATGGCTCTGAACGCCTGGGGTTGCTGATTCTGCAGAATTTTACCCTTAGCTCTGGTTTAGCAGTGGACATGTAGAATAGGGTTGGACTTAGTGATCTTGAAGGTCTTTTCCAACCTAGGTGTTTCTCTGATTCTGTTCCATCCTTCTCTTTTTCTACTCTCCCATCTTCTCCCCCCGCCCCTGCAGATTAACTGTCTTAGAAAATTTGTTTATTATGGATTAGACATTTAGGACTCAGTGGAAAACAACACAGAAAAAGAAAAAAAGAAAAGAAAAGAAAAGAAAAGAAAAGAAAAGAAAAGAAAAGAAAAGAAAAGAAAAGAAAAGA
>JAAGNO010006623.1:62867-85902 GCA_033439905.1 Ceryle rudis | reverse complement strand
TGGTCTAGTGACCATGGAAGTGTTAGGTAGAAGGTTGGACTGGATGATCCTGGAGGTCTTTTCCAACCTTGATGATTTTATTGCCCATGAGTCTGAGCACAACAGCAACACAAACCTGCAGAGCACTCACGATGGCTTCTCAGTAACGAAAGAATACATTAAGAAATTGTTTGGGAAGTGCATGAAAATGCCATGACAAATATCATTAAGAGCCTTTTGCACTGTCATGGGAAAACAATTTGAATGCTGCTTGTGTAATTCTTATTACAAGGTTTTTCACATTGGAAAATTAGTTTAGCAAAATGATTTCCGTGCATGGCTGCAGATTTTTCACACCCGTGCAGTTACTAAGCACAGGCCTAATTTCTTCCCTCCTGTGACTTGTGCAGCTTTCACTGAAGCGCGAGATGCTGCAAAGGTGATCTCAACCAAGTGGATGCAATTAGACCCTTGTTTCAGTGTCAGCCTGGAACTGAACTGGTGGCAGTCATTTCATTACACAGCTGGAGAAGGAGGAAACCTTGCCCTTGTGGTGACAGACAAAAATACTGTAAATTAAAATGGCAGCTGAAGCGAGTTACATCTCCAGAGACAGGCTTGTCACACTACTCATTTAAGCAGGACTTTGCAAAAGGAAATTTTAGGAGTAGGTAAAACTCATCTGGGCTTCAGGCTTGGCAGTGACACATTAAATGCTCCAATACAAAACTGAAAACAGGTTAATGCATTTTGCTTTCAAAGATACTGCTTCTCTGAGACGAGGCTCCTACACCCAGCCAGGTCCCAGCTCCCATCAACCAAGTAACATTTTGCTGGTGCAGCACTCAGCACAGTTGGATAGGGAGCACCTAAAAACCCTGTTTGGTGGGCATGCCATGGAAGCATGCCTGGTCTCCAAGCACCCTTCAATGCCTGTGGCTGATGCTATGCTGTCATCTTCTCACAACACTGGTGCTCCTTTGGTTTTAAAATATTTATGTGCACTGAAAGATAAATTCAGCTGCACAGAAAAGTCCTTATCTATAGGACAAAAAAGAGGAGGAAGGAATCTGAGCAGTTAAACATGGACAAGTCACTGTCCCAAAATCTCAGCAACAACAATAAAGGGCACTTCATGCCTGCAGGCAGATGGTACCTGTCTTCTCCTGTCCTCTGTTGCCTAACCCATTTTCTCCCAGCATCCTCAAGTATACCATAAGATTTAATATTATAAATGTCCTTAGCTAGTTTAAGTGCTTCAACAAATTTGCTTCTCAATTATACTCCAGGAAGAAAAAAAATGTTGATCTTTTCCTGGATAGAAATTCCATCTGTTATCTTCACATTCTACTTCATAATTTTATTCTATTTTTTACCATCTTTTTTTTTTTTTTAACTGTATGACCAAAACTTCACTCTATGCTTCAAACACAAAGTAATTCCTGTGGTGTTAACACAATACCTCAGAGGCAGCAGTTTCCCCTGCTTGACCCAAACCAGTATCTTATTAAAAGACTTTTGCTGCTGCTTATGCAGTAGACTGGGGATTTAAATGTTACACACCTAGTTTGATTTCCTTGACAAAGGCAGAATTTGACTTTTAAGCTTTCTAGGTATCCCCCTGCCTGCAAATATTACAAATGTCAATTTAGAACATTAACTTAAAAAGCCAGGGATTGAGGCTGAATGGCTGTCAGTACTTTATGTTAGTGTTAGAGAAACATTTGCAGTATGTAGGCTTCCACGTAAAAACTATTTATGTTATTTATGTCAGGAACTGCAATGCCAGCGTTGAACTTCATTATGTTCCTTTGTGTATACACAGGAAGTTATGATTATACACTTTTTCCCCTTCCCTCAAATAATGCACTGTAACAGAACAACATTCCTCTCTCAAACAGTGCTGACCTAGGTGGCATCTGGCAGTGCTACTAATTTGCACACTCCAGGACTCAGAGAGACCACAGACACGAAAGCCCGCAACACGGAGTGCAATTGGACGCTGGAGCTCACAGACTACACCGAAACTGTACCATGAGTCACCTCTGACTCCCTTGTGTGCACTTTGTATAACCAGGCCCAGCCCACAAAGCCACTGGGGGAGCAGCAAGAAGGTAGGAAGTGCTTGAGACAGCTCAGGTGGGATGTCCTCTGCATAAGACAGAAAGTGAATTTACTACTTATAAACTAATTTAGGGCCCTGCTTTAAAAACTGACTTGAGGGCATGATCATGGCATTTCATTTTATCTGAAAGGTGAAGCTTTCTGATTAAAATTAACTATTCCTATTAAAAATGTTCATAATGCAGAAAGGAAATGGGGATTTCCATACAGGTATCTTTGTAGAACTATCAGTTCTTCTTGTCATTATTTCATTTCCTGAATAATTTCATAGCTCACTGCTCTGACCCTCTCCTAGTCTTTTTTGCTTTGTTTTTTTTGGGGGGTTATTTTGCTTTTTTTTTGGTTGGGTTTTTTTTGGTGGTTTTGTTTGTTTGCGTGTGTGCTTTTGTGGGTTTTGGGTTTTGTTGTTTGTTTTTGTTTTAATTTGAAGAGAACTACTGCATTACCAGCGATTTATTAGGATTTTTTCTACAGCTAATTGTGACTGATTTCAATAACCTGCTTTTCAAGCTCTCACAAACTATTGATTAGCACACACATTCTTTAAAACCCTTGCCTTACATTCACACACTACATTGACTCATCAATGATTCCTACAAAAGCCGGATAATAATATGATAAAACATTCCAACTGCTGCAAAATTTGCACATGTAGCTCTTCACCTTGTTTTGCCTGATCTTGTACAGAGGACCAAGTAAATACAGTTCACTGTGCTAATTAACCTATTGTGTTCTCTACAGACAAGGTAATAAGCAGCTTAATCAGGCAAAAAGGTCCTGAAAGGCTCACACATCCCCTTTGATATGGTGAACGTTTCATAATGTTGCCATTTACACCAACTATGCCTGGAAAGCAGGAAAGGAAAAGGAAGGTTTGGTTTTTTTTACTTTGCTCTAAGTAAATGTTGATAGTATCATTCACAGGACAAACATAATTACCAAGACTGGATCATGGGGGGGAAAAAAAAACCCAACAAAGTTTGAACCTGGAAAACCACTTGCTTGCAGTTACCAGAGGTAACTCTACCTCCAGGGAGCTCAGACTACCTCCAAGTGAGCTATCCCTGCTGAGGCTCTCTTTTGGGAATTATCTTTCAGGAATGAAGCTCTTACCTACCATTTATACAGATACAAGGCAGATAAAACATTACACAACAGCAGAAACCACTTTGGCTTAAGCTGCAAATGAAAGTTATTATCACTTAACAGCTGTTTAGTAGCCTGCATTAAAAGAACTTATAGCTCAAGCTCCATGGGGACAGAAGGAAAAGCTCCCAAAAATCTTCAAAGCACCAAACCACAGCTGCAGCTCTGCTAATTCAGTGGGGTGTTTTCTGTGTGGTCATGCCCAAAGTTCCCTTTAAAGTTTCCTTTCTGAGGTACCATCTGGTTTTAAGGGCAGCTAGAGCCGAACCAACACAGCTGGCAGCAAAATGTAAGAGGCACCAACTGCCTTCACGTGATGCTACAGCTACACAGAGGAGACACTGCCTTGATGTCTGTCCTTAAACATGTGGCTCTGCCCCACCTGAGAGCTGTTTATGGTTCTCCCAATCCAACAGCTGGTGTAGTTGTACACGTGCACGTACAAGTACTACATGTAAATTCACTCTAGAACACAGCTCTGATTGCTCCCAGGCACGGGTAAAGCAAAAGTGCAAGTGTAAAGGTAGTGCCAAGTCTTTCCCCTTCAGAAGCACCAGGCATAGGCATTCCCTATCTCTGGGAGAGACATGCTCCACCTCCCAACTACAAAAAACACACTGTACTGGAGACCCCTGAGCTTAACCTTCCTCTTCCCACCATTTTTAATTTGTTAAGGGTCATATTCACCTTTCCCAAGTGGATGTGCTGTTTGCTACCACCTGGTACAGGTTTTCATCAAGCAGTATGCTCAGCTTGTGTGTACCTGTTCTGAATGATTATAAGGTCACATCTTGGCTGTCATCTCATCTGCCTGAATTACCAGCCTCAAGATTTAATAGAAGATGATAAAGGACAGCAGATTTGCAATACAGATCCTTCAGAACACAAGGCTGATGTTTTCCTCCAGTTCATCCAAAATTCTGCTGCAGTGGGGACTTCTTTGATTCTAAAAAGTCTATTTGTATGAAACCAAATGAACTTCAAATAAGCACAAGGAAATAAAATACCATATGGCATATTCAGATTCATGGGGTTGCTATTCCACTTAATAAATCTTCCTTTACTTATATTTTTTTATAAAAAGTATTGTATTTTACAGGGATTTTAATTATGTATGTCAAAAGGAAGTTAATATATCAGATTTTAATGTATACAGATTAAATGAGGACTTCTGAAAATTCTCAAACTTATCTGCTCAGCTAAATAAATTTTCTAACTTTGCACTTGGGGTAATTGTAAAAGAGTTTTTGATCCCTAGGTAGATGGATGTAATAGTCCTATAAATCCCAGATTTTCAACATCTTCAAAGACTATAAAATGTTTATGAGAGAATATGGTTTTAGAGACATCTGGTGGTTATATAATCCTAAGGAGAAAAATCAACAGTGAAAGTATTAAAAGTAAATTCTACTTTTTCAACAAAAGTATCCTGTAAAGAGAAAAAGAGATTAGATTATCCATTGTCTCCCTGCACACTGAGGTAGATAATTTGCCACAAGAAGCAGCCTTATTTACGGCAACTTGGCAGCTTTAGTCACATTGGAAGAAAAGAAGAAAAAGATGTTTCAAGATAAATTAATGTATGGTTCTTTCAATAGTATTTAAACGCATCATGTTTAGTCAGAGTATGGCGGGGCAAGAGATTGGCTCTACTGACTATTTTAAATCCTACTGCTAGACAGCTAGCATTATCATTATCGCTGCCTGCATCTTGTTAGCTTGTCTTTTATTCTAACTCCTGGTGTGTTTTTATTGTTGTTGTTGTTGCTGTTTAAAAGTTCACCAACTCTCCAATATAGAATGGCTTGGGTTGGAAGGGACCTTAATGATCATCTAGTTCCAACCCCCTGCCACGGGTAGGGACACCTCCACCAGACCAGACTGCCCCAAACCCTGTCCAATCCAGCCTTGAACACATCCAGGGATAAACTTTTTACTAAATTCTTGCCTACGGCTAAAACAGCTCAGGAACAAAACACCACCCTTGTTAGACTCAAAATACAGAAATAGGTATTTTGAGTAAAAGGATGATCCTTTTTACTTTTTTTTTTTCATTAATAATATAAATTAATGATTATCAGAGTGATTTATAAGGATTTACAATTCTAAATCCTTATTAAAACTTCAAGTATTCAGTGCCACATTTAAACATCATCCATATTCCCACAGATCTTCTACAGGGATAAGAAGGAAAGAATTATTCCTTTGGAGACATCAAACCTAATCCTGCTCTCAGTTACAGTGATGTAAATCCAAAAGAAAATAATCTCCACTTCAGTAAAAAAGAAATCACTTCAGATTTAAGTAAAAAAACTAAATTAGCCTCACCCTCTGTACCTAAGATGACAGAGCTGTGATTGTAAGAGAACAAAAAATTCTGCACAAGCCCACACTATAATATGGATTGAAAAGCATTTTAAAGCACAAGAAAGATTGAAAATTCACAGCTTCTGCTCTCTGGAGGGAGATTGTTCCTTTTGGCATTTAGGTGCTCCCATCACTTTGGTGTTTCCAGTCCACTGGCAATTTTTCTGACTATTTTAGGAGCATCTGTTTTAACGGCCCAAGCAGTGCACTCCTCTGAATTGCTTCCCTGCTTGTAGCAGTGTTATCACCCTTTTTCGCAGTCCCTTCCTTTCCTTGGCGTACAGCACGGCAGTTTCTTGTACAAGCTAGAATTGGCCTCCCAAAAATGTGCTTGTTCTCAAAGGCAAAAGTTTCTTGGGCAGCTTTGTTGAAAAGGCCACAAGATCCTCAGTCATAACTAACTCCAAAGCAAGACCTCCAAAGCAAAGAGCAATCACCATTCTGCTGGCAGCGCTCCCTTCCCAAATACAAGTTGTGTCAACTTTTCTTGGGAGCAACACAATTCCGCATTAGAAGGCGGGCTCATAAACTTATATCCAATGCTAATATTCAACATTGCTCACAACTAGATTTGCATGCTTATTTCCAGCCAAGAATTGAATTGGCTTGGGAAGTTCAAAATAAATCTACTTTACTTTATTTTTAACTATCTGAGCATGAACCAGCAGAAATTCTAATGCTAAGGAGCAGTTTCTCATGCATGTTTTTCCATTCTGATCATTCAAAAGCAATTTTCTCTTAAAAGTTTTAATTCTGAATGCAATTTACATGCAACGAGCTGCATTAGTCTTTCATTCTGTTTGAGATTATACGTGTACATAATTCAGGACATTTAAACTCATGGTTGCTGTAGAAACCATAATTATATTTCTTCTTAAATCATTAAAGATAACATCATTTATGAAACTGCAGAATATTACGCAGGAGTAGGAACACAACAGCATGAAGCCACTTTACAGCTGAGCTCTAGCCGTGCACACACATACAGCAGGAAATGCAAAATGAAGGCCTAAAGGAGCTCCAGTCCCAGCTGAGACATAATTTGGCCAATTCTGTCTATTGCTTTGTAGTCACAATATGCTTTCATTGAAAAGCCTTTTAGGGCCAGCTGATACACAGGCCCACTTAAACCTCCAGCAGAACGGGTTTTATTGGCTTTACTCTAGTCAGGGCAGTACCTACAGCGTCCAAACAGGATACAAATCAGATGGAGGAAAAACGTATTCTGGCATTTCTTCATCTCTCACTTTGATCTCATGCAGGACTTCCCCTTCCCCTCCCAAACACACCATCATCCTCCGGTAAGCTGATGGGCATCTCCTGGAGCTCCTGTCTCCCCCCCCCAGCAGAGCCAGGGATGTTTGGGCAGAGCATGTTTGGAAGCAGAGCTCAGGCATGCATGTCCTTGAGGGATGCCGGAAATGCCTGCACAGGGTGATGGTGCTCTGCAGAGAGTATGAGCACAGAAATCACTCTTGCAGCCAGACTCTCTCATCATAACTCATCATTCCACATCCACGCACATCTTCGGAGCGGGGACGGGTGCTGCTTCTGACACACTGCTGAAGGACATAACCCCTGTTTGTGGACCCACCTTTGCTTACAAAAGCCCAAGACTATACAATGCAGAAGAAATGCCGTTAAAATTGATACTCTATCACTTCCTGAAAAATATGAGCTACTTTCCAAACAGGAAACAGCTGTGGGCTGATAACTGGATCTTTCTACTCATATGAAAACTGTCTAAATTAATGATGTTTCATGTTCGAGCCGTAGCAGAATTAGCATTCAAGTGCACAGCACCTAAATCATTACTTAAATTATCATCATTTGTCAGCCAAATCCTTCCCTCCCTTTCTAGTGATATTCCATAGTTAATTGAAATGTTGTGTAATATGAAAACTGCTGGGAAAAAAATCTTCAAAACTGTATAAGTCCCATATTAAAGTGTGCTACTAGGTCATCACTATCAAGACTCATGAACCGTGTCTGATGAAGGGCAGTCGGTAGCTCAGCATCCCGTTTATGTACTTCACTATACTGTAGTTTTCTTTGTAATTTCTGGAGACTTGTGATTACATTAAGAAGGCATTTCTAAAGGGAATAATTATTATCTGCATTGACTGAAAAACAAATGGAAGATGCTACAAAAGATGGAAAAAACATCCAGCTGCAAGTAGGATTCCCTCCTTGAGGCCCTGCACAGATAAGCAAGCTTCTTATATACAGCCCTTTTAGAGGCCAGCAACTTGGGAAGAAACGTACAGTCCTCCTTGGGAGAGAGGAGTGGGAAAGTAGGACGGAAAGCAGGACATTATTTCTTTTTCCTGCCTGCAGTGGAAGGACAAGGAGTGAGAGGACTTGCATTTCACCAGACCTGTGAGATGAATCATCTCTCGATTTCTGCTCTTGTGGCTCATCCTGTGAGACAGCCAGTCCTTTCTTTTTATTTCCCTCTTTCTCCTCTGCTTGAAGACTTTGTACACATACATATTTGTGCCCTGGCTTAAACAAATAGCCCTATCACCTCTGTAAGCATAAGGTGGTGTCTTTCAGCACTGAGTACCAATGTTCTTCCTCCTATTCTGCCACCCATCCCCCTGTGAAACACGGTAACCAGTACTGAGAGTTGTTTGCTCCTTACTCCAGACCCTCAAAGGCAATAAACACCTTTTTGCCCTGTGTTGGACAGCAGAGCGCATGTGGTTCTCCGCCCAGAGCTCTTAGGTACTATGCAACACAAGGTACCAATGAGTAGCCCTAAGTGCCAGATAGAACAACAACAAGAAACACGGCCTGGTCCCCTCACCTCTCTCTCTGGAGCAGAATTTCAAGCCTGTTTCTCATAGAGAACTGTTGTGCCACCTCAACATGTATAAATTGCCTATCACTCTCCTGTACCATTGCCATCCTATCTTTCAGGGGCTTGTGACTAGTGAAAAAACAATCAAGACACAAATACATCAAAGTGTTTGCATCTCGTTACAAGTAGTTAATTTTTTACTTGGTTTATGTGCTTCAAGAGAGAGAAAGGTTAGAGCCAATACATGGATTGGCTTTCACCTCTGTTTTTTAAGAGCTTTCAACTCAAAGCTCTTAGTTGCTTCTCAGCCCTTTGTGCAGAGCTTTTCACAAGACCTGCAGCACCAGGGAAAAAAATCTCTCTCCATCAGCTTGCTAGGGAAGGACTGAGTATTTGGTAGAGGCACCTACCTCTTTCCTGGGATTGCAGGTTCTTGTGCAAGGATCACAGCACTCGGCTTTGGTCTCCTTCCTAACTAACTCCCTCTAAAATAAGTACACATGAAGAGAATGCTGCATCTCTCTTAGCTCAAAAACCTGCTTCCTGACCTTGCCTCCTTCTCCCGAGATTAAGAATAGAAAAATCACCGTGAGTTGATGCAAACGTCTCCCCAAAAGGCAGTATACATATGAACTCCAACACTTGGCCTTACATAAGTAAGGAACCAATTTTTAAATTGGACAATAACAAACGTGAGAAAATAAATCAGCTCGCTGCAGATCTGCATGCAGTAATTCATATCGTAGAGATCCACCTTTATTAAAGGTTAGGGTTTTTCATATGCTGTTCTGTGGCTTCCATCAACACTGCCAGATAAATCTTGAAAGTTCAAAGCAAAGCACAAAAAATTTTCATGCTTATCTGTGACACAGTAAAAATGTACCTAGCTCCCTTTAATACAAAACCCCTGCAATACATTTCTAGCACTCCCTCATCCTGACAGGGCTGGAATGAGAAGGTCTTTTGCTATTTAATTATTGCATTTCCCACACACACACTCCCCATAACATGTGAAAAAAAATAAAGGAGAGGAGATGGGAAATTGTACATGTCTTTTTTTTAATTCTCCTTAAATTACAGTCCTGACAGCTGAGGGAGGACTCCTGGCAGAATAGGTAGTAATTTCACCTTGTCACTATGTGCCAGTTCTGTACTTGACTGTAAGTTTTGTGCTTTTAGAAGCTTCTCTTGTTGCCCCTTAACAGGCAAGTCCCTCAGAAGCGTGTTCCCCAAGTGAACCAGCACCATGCAGATCGGAAGCGCACTTCAAAGCCTATTAGTTAAACATTACCCCTCTTTAATCACAGCTCTGTCGTGTCTTACTGTGGACTCGCTTATTAATGTTGCTTTAGTGACAGCAAAATTGCCCTAAAAGATTCACCTAATGATAAAATTCATCTTTTAAATATTTTTTATTATTGCTCTATATTTAATATTTTTATTTCTATTTGTACATAGGTGTCCTGATTTTACTTTCATTGATGTTGCTCCCTTGGCTTCTTATATTCTTGCAGGTCGTAAAACAAATATATGGGGGAAATGACAACAAATTAATTTTACAAATGTAATGCATAGGGGGGAGGCCTGTAGAGCTGTCCTTCCTCATGTATCATTGCTGCTTATGGCATGTGAATTTAGATGTTCATTACTGGATGATGCAAATCAAGAAAGTAAAGTATGCCACTTTTTTTTTCCTTTTGCAGATTTACCGAGATTTCCTAATCTATCGTGCAATAGTTATAACCCAAAGAGAGAGAAGGAGGAATAGTTAAACACCCATGTACTTCAGTAACATGTTTTCATGGCTTGCCATTAGGGGAAGAGAGCCCAAATCAGCTCATCCTCAGGTTATCTCAGTAAAAGCAACTACCTCATGTTCAGCAGCTCCATCAGACACAGGGTGCAGATCCCTGCATTCATCATCTCTTAGGCCTACGCTTTAAATACCAGAAATCTTTGTCTGGTTTGGATGGATCTGCAGGAACTGCCCCCTCAGCAATAGCAGTCTTAAGATTTACTTAAAAGCGTCAGGGAGAGGGCGGATAGTCTGCAAATTCCAAGAAACCCTAACAGCAGCTGCAGAGAAAAGCAGCATAAATCTCTGAGAGATTAAATCTGTTTCTGAACTGGTTCATCAGACTAAGCACCTTTTTCCACTGTCTAGCAGTTTTTCACCACCCTGTTGGAAATCAGTCCATGCTCACAGCCGGAAGAAGTCACATCAGCCTCTCCCCATAAATGCTGCACTGAGCAATATGGCAGAGGCAAACCAGGAATGTCTGTCACGTGATGATTACTGTTACCCCACATGTTTTCCATGCCCATTTTCTCCTCATATTGGTCAAGTGACCATCTACTGTTTTTACTTGCCGGCGCAGAACACTGTTGGGTACAGCACAGAAAACAGCCTTAGCTTCCTGGGTGGACTTCATGCCATCCAACTATACCCATCACATGTATAAGGTCCTTGTCTAAGGTATTCATCCAGTTCATTTCCACAGCAGCCCTGTGGAGGATTTGGGCATGCTGATGGATGAAAAGCTGGACAGCAGCCGGCACCGTGCGCTCACAGCCCAGAAGCCAATGGTACCCTGGGCTGTATCCCCAGCAGCGTGGGCAGCAGAGCAAGGGAGGGGATTCTGCCCCTCTGCTCCCAGTGCATTTTTATACACTGAGGGTGGTGGTGAAACAGTGGCCCAGGCTGCCCAGAGAGGTGGTCAATGCTCCATCTCTGACATTCCAGGTCAGGTTGGCCAGGGTTCTGAGCAACCTGCTCTAATTGCAGCTGTCCCTGCTCACTACAGGGGGGCTGGTCTAGATGACCTTGAAAGGTCCTTTACAACCCAAGGCATTCTATGCTTCTTTCTATAGTCTAAGAGACAGATAAAAATCAATCAGTGTGGCAAATTACACAGCATGCTCACAATGGGATAGACTACCCTGGAGACATTTCTTCCTCCTCAAAACAGTAACATTTTTGTACTGCCAACATGGTAATTAGGGGCACAAAAATCCTTCAGAGAGAACAAGGCATGTGCTACAGCCTGTGTTGCAATAAGCAAACCAGAAAAGGAATTAAATTCTTTTAGCTTGCATATAATCATTCCGGGCATTAAAAAAAAGAAAAAAACCCCACATCATTACAAACAGCCCATTTTTATTATGCTCTTCCAGGTGCCCTCAGCCTTAAGAAACAGAAATTTCTCTAAAATGTTTTTATCAGTGAATAATCTATGTTCTTCCTGCTTCACTTTCTCACTCGTGTACATCACCTCCAAATGCAGCTTTCTGAATGCAAAGAAGTCCAGGCCAGTGAAGCAGAAGCGGGTTTGGGATAAATCCTTTTTCCTTTTGAACTCTTGGTGCACATTAGTTGTGTTAAACTTTGTAAAGCAAGTCTAGGTGGGGCTCTGTGGTCTTGGTAGGGAGCCAGACTCACAGAGCGCATACTAGATGAATCAAATCTTTCCCCAGCAGCATCCCGTCACTTGCCCTACTCATCACACGGTGCTCCCCAGGTGTGCACACTGGGTGCATAGCACAGGAGCTCGCACCCCACACACTCAAGGCACTGGAACAAATGCAAAATACACGTATCTAATCTCACTTCGAGCTTTATCTTCTGAAGTGTGGAGTCAAGGCAATCCTGCTGCACTTAGGTAGCTGTTTCATTCTCAGTTTGCAAACATTAAACTGTATTCAGTCATCTGGCAGAACATGACAACTTTTTCCTGCATTAATTTTTTCAGTTCTGGTACTGACACAGAGCATGCCTGAAAGGTATGATGCACTATTATTACCTCATTCTGCCAGCAGCTTTCAGATTATCATGTAGTTACTTTTAATTTCATTTTTCAAAATTTCCCATCAGGACTTTAACAAGAAATGTTAACAAGATAGAAGATCATACAGCCTGTATTAGGTTTCTCACCAACCTGTGAAACTCAAAATGGAAAGACTTAATAGCATGATAAATTAAATCCAAAAGCTGTTATTAAAAATATGTGCATATATTGGCCAGACAAAAGAGTTCTGCTCTTGACTACATTTGAGTTTTTATAGCCCTCTTGTTCCCCCTTTAGCTAGCGATTTCTTTCAGAAAAAATCCTGCCCTTTAACCTTGCTGGAAGACTGCAAAGCTCATTTCTCCTGTCAGTTCTTTGAATATGTTCTCATATTTAAAAGAATTAATTCACAGAGTTAAGCTCAAATATTTTTTTTTCTAAAAAAAAAAATGCTTATACGGTACCAACTGCAGCTAAGAGAAGTACAAACAACTTTCTGATATTGCAACATTCCACACATTTTTCCTCTAATTCACTCTCTGTTAGGCAATCCAAGGCCTAGACATGAGCAGAGACCAGTATAGTTACCTTACCTATCTCAGTGCACTACACAAAAATACAGGGCAGGACTAACCCCAGTGTGCCAGGAACAATTAACCTGCAGAACTCTCACTACTTTCATCTTCTCTTTTTCTGCGAGTGTCTCTGGGCTTTGCATAATGCTGCAAGCCGTGCCACCCCTACATTCACTCCCTGCTTCCCCAAGGATGGGAATTTTGGATAAAACCAAGGGCTTTGGCACTTCTCTAACCAAATCTTGGGTTGATTCCCTGTTCCCCATCCAGTTACAATTAAATATTGAGCCTTTTCCAGTTGTTATATTCTGAAGTCTTTTGTAAAAATACCCATGAAGTGAAGATAAGCTCATTGCTGAAAGCCTTGACTCTGATCTCTTTACTTTCTACTTCTTGTAGCTTCTCATAGTGATAATATCCCTCTTTCTGGCAATACTTTGATTTGTGCTCTAGCACACAACCAAAAGCATTAGCTTTCAGACAGAAAATAGCCTATTCATCTTCTGCTGCATCACTGTGACTGATGAAATATTCCTCAAAGCTAATGGGACTCCCATCATCTCCTTTGTCCAAGCTGTTGGCTTTGCTCTTTTAATAACAATTATTATGTTAGCAGGATGGATTTTTGTTGATTTTTTTTTTTTTTTTAATCTTTTTACCTCTCAGTCATCTTCTAGATTTTGAAAACTTTTGAGCTTCACCTAACATCCTACCTTATGGCCCTTGGGATTTTTTGGATTTGCTGCCACCTTCACAGATTCAAATCACTACTCCTTATCAGCTTCCTTGCTGAGTAACTTCTTGGTAAATTCTCACTGGTATTTTTCATCCCCATAATTCCCACTCTGAGCATCTCACCGCTCTTTATTCAGATAGTGATCTCTCCTTACATTGCAAGACTGAGTTTTCAGTCTTACACCAGTTGCAAAGGCTCCCAAGTTCCATCTTTCTTTTAATACTTACCTCATAAAAGCATTTCCTTCGTATTTTTTACTTTTATTCACACCCTAGCTCCCCTGCAATGTCTGTACTATACTTTCACAATTGTTGTCCCATGAGTTAACAGAAAAGGGGGGGGGGGAACAATCACACCGTTAAAATCTGCAACTGTGAAAAACAAGGCAACTTCCAACCATCTCCTTTCTTGTTGACATATGGTATTTACAGACAGAAGATGAAGTACAACTTCCAGAGAGATTCCACTCTGATGGGATTTTTAATTGCTCTGTTTCTCCAGTTTCCAGAATGGTTTATTATTTCACTTTGAAATGAAGACAGACAGACAGAGTTTTCTTTCATTCTGCAGCTATTTGCTCATCACCGCACAGAGGGGGCCTTACAGCAATTTCCAACAAATCTTTTAAGAGCCCCTTACAAGTCCAGCTCCCCCAGTAAGAAGTCATCCATTGGCATTTCCCCTACAAATATACTTTGGCTACATCAAAATGCTTATATAAAGGCTTAATGACAGTTTGCACTTTTTACAATGGTTTTGGAATAGTAGAGATAAAAGGAGTAAGAGGTTGCAATGTTTATTTACATTTAGCTGAAACTCACAGCAAGAGGCATTTGCTCCATTTTAGCCATGACAGTAGTTACAGGGTTCAAACCAAAACTGAAAATGTGTTACAGGCTTAAAATGTATTTTTTGCTCCTGACTCATCTTAGATGACAATTGTTTAGTGAGAGAGGGAAATGGCCAGGAAAACTGCATGGCTTCCAGGTCTAGCTGCACCTGATCCTTGTCTGAGAGCAAGTTTGGTCCTGTGGGCTGAAATTAAAAAGTTCTCCAATGCCTCTCTAAAAAGCAAGACATGCACAAAGGCTGTGACATGAATGAAACACACTGCAGACACCCCAGCCACATGCTGCTGGGGCTGACCCTTCTCTTGGTAGCCTTGATGCAAAATTCAGGGTCTAGGTGCCAAGTGTGCAATTCCTTAACACTGTGGCTTTTTGTGTCTGCTGGCAACCGTGCAGTTTTATAATGCATCGGGGCGGGGGGGGGGGCTGCTCTGAAGATTAAAAAAAAATACTCTTCAGCTACTGGCACCTTTTTTTGAAGTTCTTACAACTGAAGTAAAAATACACAGAGAATGTAAATTAAAATGTTGAGGTACATCTGGGTGAGGTTATACTGGGACATCGACCTGTATGCATTTAACATTTTGTGACTGTAACAGTCTTGAATAAGTGCTGATGAACAGGACTAGAAATTATATTACAAATATAAGTAGTATATGTTACTGAAAATGCAGGGCTGATGATTCCTGTGCACAAAACCCAAGAAATTCTGAACTATGACTTCTAGAACAAACCTATTTCATCCCTCTTGTATCCTGAATTGCTGAATTACACAGTATTCACTTTTATGCTTTAATATTTCTGCAATGTCATGAAGTTACAGTAATGTAGAACCATGTTCTCTCTGCCCTCAGACAGATCCTGGTCTCAGATAGACAAGCGTAAATCTTGAGTAACTCAAACATTCTTGTGATTTCTCAGGAGTTACACTAGTTTAGCTAACAATTACCTCCAGACCATTGAATTAAATTACTTTACAAAGCAATACTTTAATGTTAATATTCTTTAAATTAATATAAATGTGCCCTCACATTATATTTTACATAAGATCCACTTCAAATGCATTAATGCAATTACATTGTTTTATAGACACTGAACATTCAAGTAGGCTTTGATCAGTGCCAGAAAGCCAGTGACAAGTTCCTATTGGCAAAACTCACAGCAAGACCGAACTCTAACTGTGCACACATTTAGATCTGTAAGCTGAGACTTCAATAAGGAAAATATAATTACTAAAATTACACAGACTTAGATGAGATTATGTTCTATATATGGGACTTTTTTTTTTAATGCACATTTCAGACTACAACCTGCCTAGACCATGCCAAACCTTGCTCATTCCAAAATCAGCATCACTGCGTTCCTACCGGCTCCAACGGGAAGAAAATTTGGTCGGGGCTCCCTCTTGGTGCAAAACAGTTGAAAGAAATGCAGAGTTACATAGTTGTTTGATGATTGAAGTTCACTGACCAAAAAAAATTATAAATGCTGCTTCTCACTTTTTACTTCTTACTTTTTATGCGACTTAATCCCACCCTCCCACACACCAATACGTAGGAAGAATAAACATTAATTTAGTTTAAATCCTCCATACAGCAGAGAACAAGTTCTATGGATCACTAATGTGCTTAAAGTACATCTGCACTTAAAGCGTGTGGGCGAGAGGGGCAGGACTGTCAGCAGCGTGCAAAATCAACTCCCTCCAGCAAAGATGCTTGGAGCAGGTTATGCTTTCATCCTCAGCATAATCTTCTACATAGGAACCCCAACAGTGTGTATGGAGGGGGCAGAGCTCGGTGTCAAAGTGAGATTTCTCTATCTGCTCACATAAGGTTTTCCTCCCCCTGTTCTCCATAGGTACAGCTCAGAATATTGCAGTTCACCAGAGACACCCCACGAATTTCACACGACTTGGACACTAGTCACATTCCAACACCCTGCATCAACAATTTCATCCCTCAGTTATCTCCTTTTATACCTATTCAAGAATGGCAATAACAAATTAGGTAATTCTGGAGGTGCCACAGACAAATTAAGACACTGAGATATCAGAAGGTGGTGGTACATTTGCATCCTCTCCTCAGTGAGCACAGAGCTGTGAGTAAAAGCTGCCACACCTCCCAGGAGAACAGAGAGCATCCAGAATGCAGCTCCAGCCAGTAAACATTCAACCGTAGCATTTGCCCTGTGATTACAAATCAAAACTGCTTCCATCTGGCTGTCAAAGTTGAAGCAGCACTCAGCTAAAATATCACTGTTTTTCCATGGCTACACCATCCTTTAAACATTACCTATGCTTTAGTTATATATAAAAATAAGAGTGCAGCCACTAAGGTTGAGGAGCATGTCGTAATTAAAAAAAGAATTGACATTATATCTTCAAATTAAGTGGAACAAAGATTTGCATATATTTAAAAGTATCTTACAAAATGTTCCTGGAAAAGGGCTGCCGGTTTCACAGCATTCATCCAAAGTCCTTGAACAGCAAATGTATTTACGTATGAATTACCAGACAAATCAAAAATCATTGTTTCCAAAGACAAAACTCTTCTGTTATGCCATATTAATTGTTCCATCTTTTCCTTTAAACAAATATCCTGTTGCTGAGAGAGAAGAAAGAAGAAACAGTCCACAAACACAAGGTATCACTCATCCATGCAGCCCATGACCCAAGCTTTGGCATGGTCCCGTGAGTTAATCCTGCGAATGGGAAGTGCAGGCCTGTCCCTGGTCCCAGTGGACCTCGCCAGTCTTGCAGAGCTACAAATACCTCTGGACTAAAGCACCAAAGTAAGCCAGTCTCTGATCTCTCACATTCTCCCCCATCTTTGACTCTGAGCTGTATATACATGAGAAAATACATCTGATGCAAACCCACCCGAGTGATGTTTTCTACTGGCTAAGGATCTCCTTCTGAGTTTCATTCAGTAACAAGAGATGAAGTTATTTTGTCACGTAACTTCTGCAAAAATATCATTCCAAGGCCTAATATTGCCTTTTTATTCAAACAAACCTCACGCTGAAGTAAGAGTTTTATTTTATTAATGTTTGTGTAAGAACAAAGAAAGTCCTTTTTTTTATTTACTCTGTGAAGCAAAGAAATGAACAGTGAACATTAAAATACTACATGGGTTTAGATACGTCGAGCCCCACACAGCTCCAGTTTAATAGATGTGTATTTTTCGGCTGTATAATGAATTTTTCTAAAAATACTTAGAGAAAAGGAAGACTATTTACCTTTTTAATATTTAATATTTGCAGCCATGTATATATGGAAGCAATTTACCATGGGCATATTTCTGGTGAAAGAAAACAGCTCCATTACACAGCCGAAAGGTGGCTTTGATTGCAAAACCTCTGAAACACCCACGTTTTGCATCCTGAATGTCAAATAAAAATCAGTCGACCCCAGAATCTTGAGATGAACTATACATAAACCAACAAGTAATTAAACACAAAATAAGGTTCTAAATCTTGCATAGTGGTTCATTCCCAGATCTATTTCTATGCTAAAATACTTCAAAACTTTATCAGCTGGAACTTCTGCCTCCATCTCCACATCTCGCATTTATAATTTTTAAAAACTTAGGTTATTTGAAGGCTGTTCATTTCAAAACACCAACAACTGTGATTTTCTCATCATTCCTTAAAATCCCACTACCCATTTCTTTGATATAGCCAGCACTTAATGCCATTTCCTGCACTCCGTGCTGACAGCGACATTGGCCCAACCCAGCAGACAGGACAAGAGAATTGCTGGTGGAACCTACAGGAACCTCCCAGGAGCCCTCCGCTCTCCACAGGCAGCAGCAAGAGGCTGGGCCAGCCATCCCCCAGCAACCAAGATATTTATTTCGGCAATGCAATTGTGTCCTCACATCACAAATTTCTAAAGGAAGGAAGTTCATACTTATCCCATGTTATATTCATTATGTATTACATCATTATAACCTCACTTAAGTAATTTTTGGTACAGAAATTCAGCCACGTTCCATTCAATATTAAAAGTGATTATGTGATAGTTTCATGTGTTTACTCTGCTTTCTCCATAGCAAAAATTACCGTTGAATACATAGCAAAGGCAAACATCATTGTACAGATAATTGATACACTGTAAAGGGTTGATTCCCTGCTTCTTTATTCTTTGTATCACCTGCAAAGAATCTTCTCCCAAAGCCCATCAAGAATAATCTTTATCTAATCCTTTGTTTTCCTTTTTACTTAAGTATTGCCAATTACTTTCTTACATAGTAAGTAACACATGGTTTCCCACAGAGAATTAATTCCTTGAACTTTATGGCTCAAGTTAAGACCTTCTAGTTTATCATTTGAGCAATAAATACAAGTCTTCAAATCCTATACACAAAGCAGTGGTTACGTGCAGCTTTTTATGTGTCTTCTATACGTAAATGAGAAAGTACAAACCTATTACAAATTAAGCCAAAATGGGCATCTTTCTATTGTTGCCTTGTATTTAAGCCAGTGCCCTTGCAGAGGTCTAATCTAGAGAGAAGGATCTGCTGCTGGCAAGCCACTAAAGCCGCAGATACTGCTCTTGTAAAGATCTTGGCTTTATCATTCCTAACCCAGTAAGCAGGTAGTTTGACAGTCTGCACTGGAGTGGCTACTGAAACAGAGCCACCAAGTCCCTGTCCAAATGAAAAGGGGAAAAAAAAAAAATCTCCTGACGTTCATTTACTTACCTAGGTAGGGTTCTGCTTTTTTTCTTATCTACGTGATTTGACTTAGTACATGTGAATAATTCACATTGATGTTTAGGCAGTAGATTTGTTCCAAATTCTTCTTACACTTCTTTTATATAAAATGATGTTACTCTACACCTTCAGATGGCCCAGACTCCACAAATCCACAACACCATAGTGTCCCAGGAGACTCAAAAATTAGACTGAATCGACCAGGGCTTTGTCTGGCAAAGCTGTGAAAAGCTCTGAAGATGGAGAGTCCACTGCTGGTCCATCCTCCTGGGTGGAAATACGGTTTCCAGTCTCCAACCCCAACCTCACAAGACATGACCTGTGGCCCCTACCGCACTGTCTGGTATTGGAGAAGAGTTTGACTCTATCACAGTTGTACCTGTTCTTCAAGTAGCTATAAGATGCTGTTAAATCACCCTTAGTCTCCTCTTCAGGACACTAAACAAGCCTAATTTCTTCAGCATCTCCTCCAAGGTCTAGTGCTCTCAGCCCCCACCCTCCAGGTCCTGTACGTACATGTACTTTCTTGCGCACAATCACAGCAGTACTCTGAAGTACCACCCCACAGGCACTGCCAAACTCTCTCCCAGCCATGAGATGAGGGTACATGCTCATCTACTGTCATGGAACTCTCCCCCCTCATACATTACCCCAATATTCCTGAAGAAGGGACCTCATGCTTTTCTGGGCTCCAGGATTATTTTCTCTATTTTGCAATACTTTCTTTTTTGGAATATTTTGTACACTTAAACACACACTGCTAATTACATTCAATTTATCTACTCCTGCGTTACAGATTTCTAAACAGGCCTTGCTCATCCTTTCGGTTTTGTTAATAAATCAATTTGGTTGCATGTCAGTGCCTGCCAAAACAAGGACTATTCATGAGACTGAGTTACAAGCATTTATTAATTAGAGGGATCAAGGTGTCACAAACACAAAACATCTATCCCAAGATAAGAGCTGGCAAATTCATTATAGAGCACCACTATAGCAATGCAATAAAAACAGGAAAAGAAGCAGCATATGGAACACTTCTGCCTCTACAAGCCCCCTTTATAGCACGATCTCCTGCAATCTTTCCCCTTGAGCTTCTGGGGAACGCTGACAGGTTGGGGAACGCTAACCACCTATTATTTCTTTTTTTCCCTTTGAACCTGACCAGTTACACTCATCTTACTTTAAGATTACTCATACTGGACCTTGAACACAGCACTACCTTGAGAATGGTCCACATGGGAAATAGTCCCATGCAGAAATATTCCCCAGGAACCTTGCAGGAGGCAGCATAGAGACACATCCCCGCTGGCATTGTGGTACTTCAGTACATTCTTATCTTCAGCCTGGCAAACGTGGATGCCAGACCCATTTTACAGGTAGTAAGCATGTAACTGAACCACCTGCTTTCCAAGCCCTCTGATGCAAGGGCACTATTTCCAGTGACACTGGGCATTAAGAACCCATAAACAAACTGTCACGTCCAGATCAGGAACAGCTTGTTGCGTGGATACATTTCTTCTCCCCTAGTAGAAACAGAGTGGAAGGTCACACCAAGTCTTCATTACCTGTGCTAGCAGGCTGAATATGTCTCTGAGCAGACAGGCAATATTTCCCAAGACCTACCAAATTCACAGAGTAGAACCCCTCTGTGAGCTGCTGACACCCCTGAATTCACTGCTAACTACAGGCACAGCTAAAACAATCACTGGCCAACAGCATCCAGCATGCACAAAAGCCAAGAAACATCCCCCTCCAATGCAGACCTGCTCATAAAGACAAAATATTCCCAAAGCTCTTTCACAGCCCCAGAGCTAGCAGTCTGCTTGGAAGTTTCTTTCAAGTGTTGACACTGATCTAAACTTTTTACTCTTGCATATTCAATATAGCTCCAGTTCCTATTTGCTTCTGTATTATTTTATGATTATTTCTGCTTAATTCATCCTGTTTCTCTAATGCAGAAACTGTCTGGACATGGAAAGGTATTTAATGAAGCAATTCTCTGGTATCCAGCTCTTGTTTTCTATCAGCCTTGCTGCCTCCAGATAATGCCAGGTAGTACATATCACGGACGGGGACTTTAAATAGTCAATACAGCTGAATTTCCACTATCGCACTTCACCCCGCAACCTCTGGCACTTCTTTTAAATCTTTCTGCCCTGGATAACAAACTACTTGGGACACAGCCACCAGAATGGAAATGTGACAAAGTCATCTGCAGCTCAAAGGCGGCATTTTGCGTGCTCTGTTTCATCCTGCCACTGCATCTTGTTTGGGTTGCTTCATTAAAAAGCCATAAAGGTTGCTCAGTCGTGCTCAGACTACAGATTTCCATAGTCATTCTGTTTCTAAATATTTAAATAACCATCTTGCAGCGACAACTGCATGGTTTCTGAGGTGCTTACACCCATGATAACAGTTTACTACCAAGCAGCTGATTTCTGAACCTGAATTCTAGCTGTTGAACAGGACAGGGTACGTCCGAGCGGGTGCTTGCACCTTGCGCATTAATGGAATAGAGGTTAGCGCAGTCAAAACCTGCCAAGATAATAGAGAAGGATTTTGTACATTTACAAGTCAAAAAAATTTAATTTTTATGAGGAATTTTGAATCTGGCCTGTTACTAACACCGTCCCTTTGCTTATCCATCAACAAACCCTCGCTTCACATACCTGTTCACCACCACTTTCCCTTACAGCTGATGTCCTATACAAACCACAAACCTCTGCTTGCCCGTGCACCGCATAACAAAGATATGAAAGAAAACTGGGTCTGCATCAGTATTAGATTTTTAAGAATTTACTGCTAATTATCATGGAAATAACAGCAACCACCACACCACAAACTCAGCCTTGGCACGCACACGTCCTAACCGACCACGATCAACATGAGCTGAGCTGGTTTCAGCCACTTCTGTAACCAGCCTTGGCCAACTTAGATCTTTTCACCCAGACGGGTGTTGCACCCTTCTTTGGCTCAGGCAGCAAGAGAACACAAACCTGTGAACATCGCACTGCTACAGCCAGACAGGGACATGTAATACAGCCTCTCCCTGCTGCCTCTCCTCCAGTGTCCCCACTCAACTGGAACCATTTTCTTCTGCTGCAACCAAGGCTAAGTCTCCTATAGCAAGTAATCTGCCTGGGCAAACACTGCTGGCATTTAATGATTTGGAATGCAGCAATGCAGCACAGCCTGCCTCGCCACTGCTTTTTTTTCCAAGGATTGCCCCATAAAAAGCAAGAATTGCTGCTTTTTATGTCCCACTGTTTTTAAAGCACCTAATATCCCCCCAACCATTCTGTACTGCCTATATTGCAGAAACCTCTTATACAGAATTGCTGCTCTCTGGGCTAATAATTTTAATATATGATTGAGATGCCAAAACCTCCTTCTAATAAACAGTGACGAATAATCCCAATTAGATACTTAATACGATGATATTTGCCCTTCACCCATAATTGCCCTTTTCCACCCATAAAGGGAGAGGGTTTTGTCTCACCTATGTGTTTACTAATAATTTTCCCTCCTGTGTTAACATTTCCAGTGCTATCTGACATTTCATTCTCAAGATTTTCTCTTCCAATTATTTTTCATTGCCTGTGATTTTGTGTCTTTCATTATTAGAGGTGCAGAGGGCCATCTGCCAGAGATTCAATCTCTGCTGCAGAAGCCTTGTGTCAATATCTCCATATAGACAACAGGCTCACAATTAAAAAGTGGAAAAAATAAAAAAGTTACCAAAATGCTAACCTATTCTCCCTCCTTGCCCTGCTTTCCTACCTATTTATTTCTGAGCTGTTTTGTTTGGTTGGTTTTGTTGGGTTTTTGGTTTTTTTGGGGGATGGGGGTGATTTTGTTTTGGGGAGAGAGAGGGTCAGCTTTTTATTGGTTTGTTGTTTGGTTTTTTTAATGGACTGAGTGGTATTTCTGGGTGCAGGGAGGACCAAGCCTGAATTA